>APFE030033855.1:165129-204010 GCA_000404065.3 Pinus taeda
CCACTTCTGATGGCGATCATTCTACAATTTCCCTTGGGTCTGTATGAATTGCAGGGGTCGGTGGTCTGTGTGGATGACTGTTTCCTTCCCCAAAATGTAATTCTTCCATTGTCGACAGGTCTGCACAATGGAATACATCTCTTTATCATAAGTGGGATACTTCTAGACTGTGTCTGAAAGTGTTTCACTATGATATGCCACTGGATGCCCGTTTTGAGTAAGGACTGCCCCAATAGCATAATCAGAGGCATCTGTCTCGACCTCAAATGGTTGTTGTAAATCTGGTAACGCGAGCAATGGTGCTGTGCAGAGGTGATCTTTCAACTCTATGAATGCCTTCTATTGAGATTCAGACCAAAAGAATTTTTCCTTTGCTCCTCCCTTGGTGACTTGACTCAAAGGCCAAGTGATATGAGAAAACCCCAACACGAACCTGCGGTAGAAGTTGGCAAGACCTAGAAAGTTGCAGAGCTCTGTCAGAGTGGTTGGAGATGGCCAATCCCGAATGACTTGGATCTTGACTGGATCCACATGCACCCCCTGTTCATCAATAATGTATCCCAGATATTGAACCTGGGTCATGCCAAAAGTGCATTTCTCCAAATTGGCACATAGCTTGTGTTGCCGCAGTGTTTGGAGAACCTGTCGGATGTGGTGGAGGGGCTCTTCCCAACTCTGGCTGAAGATCAGAATGTCATCCAAGTATACCACTACAAATGAGTTGGTGAATGGCCGCAAGATGTCATCCATTAGCCTCATGAAGGTTGTAGGAGCATTCGTTAACCCAAAAGGCATAACCAACCATTCGAAAAGGCCCTCCTTGGCTTTGGAGGCAACCTTCCACACATCAGAGGGTTCGATTGGTACCTGGTGATATCCTGACTTCAGATCAATCTTGCTAAAATATTTTTCCCCCTTTAGTTGGTCTAGGAGGTCATCAATCCGCAGGATCGAGTACCTATTACGGATAGTGATCTTGTTCAGCGCCCGATAGTCAATACAGAGTCTCCAAGTCCCATCCTTCTTCTGTACCAACACAATTGGGCTCCTGCAAGGCGATGAACTCAGAAGGATGTGGCCTTTCTGTAGCAGCTCCTAAATCTGCCTCTTGATTTCATCGTTCTCCAGAATGGAGCACTGATAACTTGGTCCATTGGGTAGCGGTGCACTTAGGGTCAGATCGATGGAGTGCTTGACCTAACAGTGTAGAGGAACCCCTACGGGGGAGGTGAATATGTCCTCGTACTCCTCCACGACCTTGACCATCTGTAGTTGTCGTGCAACGGGGCCCTGTCTGGAGGTTGTGGCCACTGTCTTCTTCTTTCCTTGAGGGCGTATCATCAGGCAAACAAATTTTCCAGTTTTGAAAATGAGCTTACTGCATTGTTTTGTGGTAATCAAAGAGATGGTAGTAGGCAGTGCTACCTCTGGTATCCTGTACAACTGATTTCCCAATGTAATAATAACAGCACGGGGCCTTGATTCATACACAGCATGTCGCTTCCACAAGTATGGTTGTCCTAATATTACATCAAAAACTTCAAGGGGAGCAATGTCACACAATAACTCATCTGTTAAGGGCTTGATGTTGTATGGAAGGCGACACTGTTGGCTCACGCGAAGATCCCGTCCTTGGTGCAGCCACCCAATGGTGTACGGTTGTGGATGTGTTATGGTCGGTAAGCCCAACAGCTTCACAACCTCTGCCGAAATGAGGTTCTTTTGGCTCCGGGGAGTCCCTTACCCACATCTGGGAGTGGAAGAGACGCTCCTCCTCCTCTGGATCTTCGGGTTAATTTTTCTGGATCTTAGTAGTAGCAATAGTGGCATTGGGATCTGCATCAATGATCTGATTCCCTTTATCATTCCCCTTGTCGGGTTCTGACTCAAAGTTGAAACATGCATTTGATTCTGAAACCTTTAGCTCAGCCACCAGTGACTGCTTGGCCCGACACTCACTTGTGTTGTGAGTGGAGCTCTTATGGAACTCACACCATTTTCCCGTGTCCTTTTTCGCCTTTGCGGCATTGTTCTTTGCTTGTAGCTTTGGCAGGTTGCCTTGGGCTGCCCTGCCTTGGCTTTGTCCTTTGCTTTGTGGTTTATGGGGACCTTTCCCTTGCTTTTTATTTGCAGATCCAAAGTCTCGCTTCTTTTGTTTAAACTTCTGCTTGATCTTGATGGCAAATCGGTATGCTATGCTGAGTGAGGAGATATTCAGGAATTCCATTTCTTCCTGGATGTACTTGTGTAGGCAGCCGCGGTATTTGAGTATCAAATGCTGCTCTAAATCCTTGATACCCAACTTCATGCAAAGGGTATGGAAAATATTGGTGAACTCCGACACATCTTGATCCCTTCCCTGCCGTAGTGTGGTCCACTTTATGTATTCAGCCTCATAGCTTCCAACATGGTAGTATTGCTCCTTGATGGCATCCCGGAATGAACTCCAGGTGGGTGCGGCTGAAAATAATGAGCCTATAGTTTCATTCTTCTGCTAGCAGTAGGTTTCCCATCAGTCCTTGACGTGGGGGGTTGCTTTGAGAAGAGCGAAAACAATCTTTTCCCGACTCGAAAATTCATGAACAAAAAAATAACCCTCTAGCAGATTTAACCATTTATCTACGACATCTGTGTCTATCTGACCCTCGAATATGGGGATTTCAAAATTAACTTGTACCTTAAAGGGCATGGCGTTTCCAGAGTAGCTGCTGGAAGCCGATGCGTCACTTTTGGGTAGCCGTTGAAGGATTTGGGCAAAGCTGTCCATCATCGCGTTCCATTGTCGCTCGAGGGCTTCTTCGAGCAAGATTTTGATAGGATATCCTAATCCCTCATCTTTCTTCTCATCCGCCATGGGAGGCCGTTGGGATTTGCAAGGCTGGTCTTGCAAAGGTTCGACCAGCTCAAGCCCTAACTCCTTATATCCCGACCTCATTGGGGACATGAAAAAAAAAACAGAGAAAAAACACACTGCTCTGATACCACTGATCCAGACTTAAACAGGAATGCAACAAATTACAGAGATAACCATATACACAAAGATGCAGTGGCAATAATACTTCATTTCATTAATGGAAAACACTGAAATATGCTTACAACCAGAAATGGAAATAAACCAGCTAGGGCGATGGTAGCTTATCTCTGAGAAGAGATGTGTGGCTACATGCCTCTAAAATTTGTTACAATGAGGCTTGAAGGCCTATTTATTGTTGAGAAACACTGGAAAACCCTTCACATTCCAAAACCTAACCCTAGAAGATGAAACGCCAAATTGTGGGCCCCGTTTTTGGGTAAGTTGGTACATCAACTTCCCGGGGTCGCAAATTGGTCGTATTATCTCCATTTGACGCGCATGATAGCCCGTTGGAAAGATCTCTCTGAGGAATATGACGAAAAAGATGATTTTTAAGCAGAAAAATCGCTGGCGGTAGATTTCCCAAAAAACGTCGTTTAGGGCCTCAAAATGGCTCCGAAAGTGTAGGACCCAAAAAACCGCTAAAAATAGTAAACTGTGCTATAATTAAGGAAACTGAAAAAAAATGAAAGAAGCACTAAAGGGGATCCAAGTGGAATTAGCGAGTGGCCACCAATATCCACCTGGATCACATCACCTGTTAAATTCGCTTCATGATTGTTTTATTGTTGTGCGTCTCCTTCTTTTCCCATCCGAGACTTGCAGTCTTTCTTCAGGTGTCCTTTCTTCCTGCATTTCCAGCACAGTATCCCCGATCAGGACTTGGATCTGCCTTTTCTTGACTTACTGCAATATCTAGAGCTCTTTCCTCTTTTCATTTTTCTTCCCCTAGTCTCTGCAGTCAAAGCATTACCTGATGTCTCACCAGAGCTTTTCTGTCGCATTTCCTTGCTAAGGATTGCACCGACAACATCATCAAATGTTAAAGTACTAGATCCATAGATAGAGTTACTAATGGCCATAACTAAACCATTCTAACTTTTTGGCAATGAGCACAGAAATAACAGAGCCCTAACTTCATCACAAAAATTTACCCCTACAAAACTTAATTGACTTGTAACTATATTAAAATCATTTAAATGGTCTACAACAGATCCACCTTCTGACATCTTCATATTAAATAAACACTTCATAAGAAATACCTTATTTGAGGCCGAGGGGTTTTTCATATAGTTTGGCCAATGCTGACATTAAACCCTTTGTTGTCGTTTGATTTGAAATATTAAATGCTACCGACGTTGCTAGGCACAACCATATTGTTCCAAGTGCCTTTTTGTTGAGAATATCCCATTCTGTGTCTGTCATACTCATCGGCTTCTTTGTCTTTCCACTCAATGGTAGGTACAGATCTCTCTGATACAAATAATCTTCCATCTGCATCTTCCACAGCTGGTAGTTTTGGCCGTTGAATTTTTCGACCGTAAACCTACCATCTTCCGTTGTTGCTCCCACTCGAACAAGAAACCCTTCTCTCCTACGAGTTTATTAGCCCAATAGACCTTCGGCTCTGATATCAGTTGTTAGAAAATTATATATTACGGAGCAATGGAACACATAAAATATTGTAGAAATATAAACATAGAAAATTCATAAAACAAGAGAGACACAGATATACGTGGTTCACCCAGTTTGGGCTACGTCCATGGAGAAACAACAAGTCCTTTTATTCTATTATCCAGCAAACTAAAGAGATACAACCTACAACAGATCTGCTGTAACACCATCTTCGCTCTCAATCTCCTCTCTCTTCCTCACTTAGAATACAGATATACATAGACGCAATACAATTCCCTCATATATAGTGAGAGGTTGCCTTCTAGGGCAAAAAAACCCTAAATTAAACATAACTTCTACTGTCAGATCATCCGCCTAATGAATTGCCCAGATTGACTAGAAATTACTAAAATTTTACAAGGCAATTTTACATCTATTTTTTAGCTTCGGGGGCGTTGCCCCCGAACCTTCACCGAGGGACTGCTGGCCCACAGACCCCCTAGTTGAACCCCCGTGGGGGGGACAAGTCCTCCCCGCACCCCCTCGTGTGGAGGGGTGTATAGTCTTCCTAGGGTATACATTCGGCTGAGACCTTTGAATACAAAAGATAATTAGGCTCCACACTGTGAATCTCTATTCATTTGAAATTCTTCATCATCCTCTTCATCACTATTTATCTCATAGCCAATGGAATTAGGACTAAGTGGAAACCACGACTGTTTATTTATTTGAAAATCTCCATCATGCTCTTCATCATTGCTACTCTCATAGTCCATAGGATTAGGACTAAGTGGAAACCATGACTCTTTATTTATTTAAAATTATTCATCTCAGCCTTCATCAGTGCTACTCTCATAGTCCTTAGGATTAGGACTAAGTGGAAGATTTGATTCTCTATCCAGAGTGGAAGAATTTTTGTTATGTTCATCAATATGAATAGAGTTGTTACACGATGAAGATGTTGATGCTTCACAAAGTGAAACTTCACTATCAGAATAATCCATGCCTTTCAAACATAAAAGGTTGAATGATACAAATGCACTCTCTCCTAATGATAATGGATAGCTTAAAGATGAAAATTTCCCTCCAAAGTTTCCCTCTAAATTTTTTCCTCCAAAAATTTCGTTTCATGTATTTTCCTCCAAAATTTTCTTCTACAATTTATTGAAAAAAATTGACAAAATTTTCTTATGAAATTAATCTTTTAAACTAAATATTTAAATTAAAATTGTAAACTAAATTTTTTACCTAAATTAATTTTTTACTTAAACTATATAGCATTTACTAGACAATTGGATGTTTCTTTTAATTTTTATTATATCTTCTATCACATATTTAAACTAAATTTCTATATTGCCATAACATGAATTATATGTTAAGTTTTTGTTAAAAAAAATTAATACCACATTCACCATGTGGTAAAAAAATTCCATAATGTTTTCTTTATCATAATTTACTATATCTCCATAACAAGATTTATATGTTAAATTTTTTGTAAAAACAAATTAATCCCACATTCACTTTGCGGTAAAACAATTACGTAATTTTCGATATATCATAAATTTCATTATCACTATTCCTCACATCACATCAAGGCTTTTCGAGGTTCGTTAAAAGATTTTGTGGAGCAACTACATTGTTATCAACACCATATTCAAAAGAAGATTATCACATTTGAAAGGTTAGTTTCCCTTTTGCTGTGTGGAAGTCTTAAACTTCCGTATGTTTACTAGTAGTTATGTGTCAGTTGGGTTGTTATCTTCGTGTAAAATACCAGACCATAAACCTATTCCAATAAAATAATATTTAAATTTTTATTAATGAAATTTAGATTTTTTTTGGAAATTAAAAATTTAGATGAACCGAGCTTACGCGACTTCATAGTAGGCAGAAGACCACTACGTCCGTAGTGGCACGGTGGACCCGGGCGTGCCCATCGATGACACCCACTTTTATGGCCCAAGGGGCCTGTGGGGGTAGAGGCCTGATTCAAAATCATGCCTCCACCCCCACAGGCCCATTAGGATGCAGGGGTGGGGCGGGAAGGGCTGCGTGCAACCCCCTCCCGCCCCTCCCCCGCAGCCCTATGAGCCCATGGGGGTGGAGGGCCGATTAAACCGCTCCTGCCCCACCCCTGCAGCCCAACATGCTCGTGGGGGTGGAGGTCTGATTATTAGATCGTTGGGCTATGGGAGTAGGGAGGGAGGGGGCTACGTCCCTCCCACGTTACCCCTGCGACCCAATGGGTCCGTGGGGGTGGCAATCATTTTTTAATTTTTTTTAAAGGTTATGTTTTAAAAATTATTTATGATTTATGATTATTTATCGTTTTTAAATTTTGTTTCGTTTTGTTTTTTTATTTAAGCTATTATTTTTTTGTAATTTATTTATTTATATATATGTGTATATTTTTTGCAGGAAAATGGCATCAAGGAATATTTTTGTGAATCTTTTTGGACCAAAGACTGCTAAAATTAAAGGTGGATCCTCAAAAAACACTGTTGAACGAACCAAACTTAATTTAATAACTACAAATATATCAATTGCCTCAAATGATAAGAAGATGATTTCTTATTGGAAGAAATCAAAAGAAGTGAAGCATACAGAAAATGTATGGTATGTGAAAGATAGAGAATTCGAACAACATCTACAGATATATTTATATGTTGATATCCCTAACTAATGTACTTTATGAGTTGTTGGCAAAAGTACTAGACATCTGTTTGATACCGGACACTGAAGTTGTTTATGTACTTACAAAACTACCCAAGTCACATGACAAGATAAAATATAAGTTATCATTGTCAATGTATGACATGACAGAGGAATCGAAAAAGATGTGTAAACAAATAATAAATGAGATTGCACAAGATATGGTAAGTATTATTATTTATATTTATGTGTTTTGCGTTATTGTAACTGTATCATTATATTTTTATAATTTAGTTTTTATTGACATATGATATTTTGTTCGACATAATTTTATTGAAAATATTTCAATTATACTGGGAGGCATTTATGTCATAGAGAAAGATATTATGAATGTTGTCAATAGTTTCTACTCAGGGTCTGAAGAAGATATGGTAAACGAGCAAAAAATAGTAATTTATGATGCTACAAAACTACATCCAAGGGATCAACAAATAATGTCTATAGTTGATAAATCTAGCAAACATAAATACATTAATTTTGAAGATTTGGAAGTTGAAACTAACGCTGAAGAATACGTTGTCATTACTGAGTATGAGAATAGAACTGATGTTAGAAAGGAGAAGATCCATAAAAGGCAAAAGTAAAAATTCCCAGGAATGTCTCTGTTCTAGTTAATGATGAGAATGTTACTTATCTAGAAGAAAAGAGGAGGAAGAAAATGAAATTTGATCATTCTCAAATAGTCAAGGCCAATAGTGAAGATCCTAGTGAAAATTCAAAAGAAAGCAAGGAAATCATTACACTAGGAGCTGATTTAGATGATGGAATTACTAAAACAAAACAAAATGCCATTCGACATAACTTGACAAAGAAAAACTTAACTGAGGGTGGTCGTACATTTCAGCTTAATGTGAGACAAATCTATAAGCCAAGTGAAGGACAATTTAAATATCAAATCAGAAAGCCACACCACCTGCATGTTCACAACTTGAAGACATTGATGAGTTACAATCCATATGGTAATGTGGTTGACTATGTGCAGCTTGTTGATCTAGTTCAAGTTCCCAACAAAGAAGCATTTGATAAGTCAAAATGTTTTGAATACAATTATTATGTGCTTGGGGGGAACCATTCTGTAGAAGCTCAAAGGCAATTGATCAAGGAATATCCCAATAACCCACATTTTGAAATAATGAAATGTATCATTTATGTTGGTTTATTAGATTCAGAAACAAAGTTATTGGCATGGGATCATAATAAAAATAATGAGTATAGGATGTCTGTGAATTTCATAAGTGTTAGATTTATTTATAATTAAATTGAAGAAAAATGTGGCGGGGATAAGATAAATGTTACTCTAAAATTTCAAAAGGAATGTTGTATAGAAATAGGCTATCAAATTGAGGAAAAATCAATTCAAAAGGCAAAAAAGTACATTATGATATATTTAGAAGTATTGATACCATTTTCCAGTAGGAATTTAGAAATGGAGAGATATGGGAATTGGTTAATGAGATTTTTAGCATGTGGGAGAACATTGGCATTAAAAACTAGAAGGTCAAAAATTCTAAACCATTGATATATAGCACCAGTAATTCAGGAATGAAGCAACATCCAAAATATATGACTATCACACCTTGGAGAGCATTGTAAGGAGTGATGGATGAATAACCTCTCAAAGAAATATTATCTCATGTGAAGTTAGGGGAATTATCATTGGATGAAATGTGTGAGGAATTTTAAAAGTAAGTTTGTTGAATTATTTTTACTTATTTCTAGATTATATATTTCTTTTAAATATAACATATTGTTCTTGGTAGTATTTGTTAGACATATCATTATATTAACTTTTTTGACTTTATCTATTCAGCCACAAATTTTACATTAAAATACAAGAACAAATGGTTAAATTGTTGAATGAAGATAGTTGGGATGATGTTGTACACAACTACCTAGATTCAAGTTCTACATCAACAATAAAAGATTTTTATTTTGCATTTAAAAAGGTATGTTGATTTATATATTCATTTTTATTCATCTGTATACTATTTTTATTTTGTAACTTATACATATATTTGTTTATTTTATTAAAGATGAGGAAGGATGCAAATGGAGCACCAGATAGTTTCAAAAACTTTATTGAAAAAATTAAGATCGAAAGTCTAAGAAAGAATTGTATTAGGAATGCTGAACTTGATCTAATTCTTACTCATTTCATTTGGAATGGTCTTGACACTATTCAATATCAAGTAATACAAGGTGACTGTGAAGACATTGCTAAAATCATACCTAAAAGAGATTATTCCCTAGTTATTGCAGATATTCCCCATGGTTTAATATCCCAAACATTGACTATGATAGTGACCCTTATACTTATCAAGCTCTTAGTAAAGTGGTTGCGGGATTTGTAGAAGTCACATCATCACCATTATGGAGATTTGTGACATTTCATTTAGAAACACAATTGACAATGTTATTGACAAGATTCAAAGGGAAAACAAACTCAAGGATGCAACTTATATGGTAAGACGTTGAAATTGTATGTTTGATTAATGTTAAAAAATTCATTTATGTACAATTTAATTGAACTTTTACTATTTCATGCTACAGGAAAAAGTCAAATCTTCTTAACCATGAAGATCAACCAATTATAAATGATTGTGAGTTTATCCATATTAGTAACTGGACAAAAGATGATAGCTATAAGTTTATGCTTCTTAATCAGGTAGATGGAAAGAGTCACATCCAAGTACTGGTTTATGATGTTGTTGTGAAAAAACTAACATATGAAGATAAATAAGTAAAAGGAGAGATAGTTTACATGTATCAAAAACCACATTCATTGATTAAGTATCTTATATACTTATGTTTAAAAGGAGATTGGGTTTTGGATTTATTTTCATGCTCAGGTAAGTTTTATTATATAGAATTGAATTTCAATATCTTCTTTCTTAATTTATTTGCCATTATACTAATTTAGTTCATTATTTCTTTTGTGGTTGATAATTAGGTACAATACTAGCATGTTGCCTACAAAAGGGAACAAATTGCATTGCCATTGAAAAAGACCCAATACAGTGCAAATTTATTTAGCAAAGAATTAATGCTCCTCAATTTCTTCGAGATGCAATGCAAGAAATTGGGTTGAGGAAAGGGGATTTTAATGAATCACATGTGGCAAAAAAAGAAAAGTAACCCCAACCCCCATTAGATGGAATGATTGGAAAGACATACATTGGGAGTTTCGCTGACATCAAAGATCCATCACAAGAGGAAAATGAGCAAAATGAAGTATAAAATATTGTGGAAAAAGGAAACAATGAAACTCTAGAGGATGAAGAGTTTGGATTATGTGATATTTTTTATTAAATTTAAGCTATGCTTGGAAATCAAGCTCATTTTTTGTAACTATTAATTAGTTATACTTGTAATGTTTTGACTTTGACATTTTATGAGAATAATAAGTATTTAGTTAATGTTGTTATATGTTCAATATTTGTATTATGTGATTTTTCGCTTTAATTTTTATGTGAACCATTATTTTTTGAGAAAAATTGTGATTATTATTATTTTTTGACATGAAATTCATATAAAAACCTACTATTTAACATTTTATTTTAAAATTTTACTATAAAAATTGTGATTTTGACATGTCATTTCTAGCAAAAAAATATCAAAATGTGTAATTTTTTAGTTATATTTATGTTAAAAATGTTTATTTTTATGTCAATAGTTAAAAACTATTATTTTTTTAGAAACAATTATTTGATGTGCATTGAAACATTAATTAACAATATATAAATATGTAGAATATTGAAACTTTAAAATATCGGCCTTCTTCTTTAACTATGCAAAAAAATAAAGACCTCACTACAATTTTTTTTTTTAAAAGAAAAACAAGAAAATATGAAGAAGAAGACCACTTCAAAAATTGTTAAATTTAGAAAATAATTATTCACATTTAGTACATTAGAAAAATTAAAAGTAAAAAAAAAAAAAGCCTTTTAAAAAAAGGGCCTAATGCAGAATCAACAGTTTTAAAATCAACATGCAAATCACTAACATTCTAAAAACTAATGTACTATAAAAAATTTAAAGTGTCAAAAACTATGCTCATATATATATATATATGCTGCATCACCACTTTTCAAAATTGGTTGATTTTTTTTCTACCTCAACGAAACGGGTAATCGTATCAGTTCTCATTTCAAAGTTTACGTTGTTCATATGCAAGAGCCTACTCCACATGGACCAATGACTATGCCAAATGATATGAAACAAAGTGTGGGGCTTCACAGGCCTATTACATGGCTTCCAAAATGAAAATACATGATTGTACAATGACAACATAAGCCTATACATATGGCCGAACCATGACTCACATGACTCTCTCTCAATGCATACATGAATCTAGAATGTCCCTCCATGATAAGTATGAGAGTGTACAAGAATAATACATGAAACACATGGCTGCAAAAACACTACTAACATCCCATACATAGTTGGACTAACTCTCATGACTCATTATGCAACATATGCCAAACATGGATCTTATAAAAATCATCTCATTAATGCATGTCTAGTACAATGTCATAATGTAAGTACAAAGAACATATGATGAACCACATTTCCTCTTTATGGAAGCAAGATAATTTCAATATAAATCACATAAGAGACATGTATCAGCTTCTCCAAACCATTAATAATGGAATTAGATATCAACAACAGTAATTACCAACACATAACAATGTATAATGGCCCAACAATAACATGTATCAACAACATCATGAATAAAAAATATAGCATCCAATCATCCATATATATTAGCTCTCTGTAGCTATATAGAGCAGCAATAATAACCATCATATGAAGCATGAACCTCTACAAGATAAGAAAAACTGGTAGCAACAATAAGCATATAATGATGTAATGACAACAACAACATCACATAGAAAACATACTAAAACATAAGCATCATCATATGTAGCAACAACGTCAATATGAAACAAATCCATCAGAAATATAAGCATCATTCACCATCATCATACTAATCTCCATGGCACCACAACATGCATAAAATCGTCAACCCAAAATGCATGATACAAGCCAACTACATATGTAGTAAATTATCCATGCATAACCAAAATGCATGCTTCTACAACAACGATATATCAAATAAACATATAACATGGAACACATAGCTAACTCCTCTAAGGAATCATGGTTCCATCAAAGTCATCAAAATATTGGAAGCATATAAAGTGCCCGCCCTGAACATGTGCCATCTATCTTCCTGATCACACCTTAGCAAAGACAACATCAGTAGCATAAATCCATCATGAAGAAAACATAATCAAAGAGATAAGCATCAATACAAGCTATTGCATGCAAAAAAATTATGAGCTTATGAAGGTTTCACATCCATTTTGCAATCTAAGATATCTATCATGCAAGAGAGGATTGCAATATGTGTTGATCTCTTCTACTATGAATACGAAGATGAAGAGTACTTCTTTGATCTCCTTTCTTTGCTTACTCTTCCCTTTAATACATAAACATTGTTCGATGTCTTAACTCCTTCAGCAATTACCCTCTTTGATCCTTCTTTCGTAATGAAGCAACCTTTGGAGTTGAAGACTACTTCCTTACCTCCATCCACCATTTATATCACACTTAGAATATTGTGCGTAAGGCCTTGAATTAGCCATACATATTCAACATTAGTCTTGTTTTCACCAAGGTTGGCCTTGCCACTTCCGAATACTCTTGCTGCTTCACTTCTTTCAAAAACAACATGACGACTTTTGACTTTCTTCAAGAAGTGAAATTTTATCCTATCTCCTGACATGTGACGTGAACATCTGCTATCAATATATCATTTATCATCCTTATCACATGAACAAAGAGAAATACCACACTTTCCTAACTATTCCTCCTTTTTCTTCCACATAGCTCTTGGTTGGTTCCTTTGTTGTGCATGTTTCTTTGGCTGCTGCTTTTGAATCGAAAATATCATAGATCTAGGCATCTAGCAATCCTTTCGCATGTGTCCAAAGTTGTGACACATATAAAATTCTACATGACCAATATAAGAAGCCAAGGGATCTGATATTTTGTTCCTAATACCATATTTCCAACTTCTTGTACTAGACCTGCAATCAATGGCCTTATGGTAAAAAATATTACAAGCATAACATAAAACATTAAGCAAAATTGTATACCTAAAAGAAGATCCTCTTCGTTTCTTGCCAAGATGCTGCACAAATGTGTCCAATTTTATTCTACAAAAAGCTTCCATATGTCCCAATTGGTGACAATAGAAACACTCAATCTCATTCATCAAAGGAGAAAATTAATTTTGATTTCTCCTTTGAATTATGCTACTATCAACTCTAAGAGTGAATGATTTTCTTCCTATAGAAACTCCTTTTGGATCTATTCTTTGTTGTTGATGAATTTGCTACCTCTTTTCTCTAACATTTTCATGTCTAATCATAAATTTCATCGTAGGCTTCTTTATATCTATTCTGTCAATATTTCCTAGATCCTAACTTGCAACTCCTCTTTGAATGTTAGAGATAGATTTTCTTTTTGTTATGAGGCTCATAATTTTTTCAAGATACTCGTCTTTCTCTTCTATTTTTTTTCTCAATTTATCTACTACATTTTTGAGTGCTTCAACATAATCTTTCTTTTCTTTTTTCTTGTTGCACATTACTAATTCTTCATTTCTTTTTGGATTCTCCAGCTGGGTTCTCAAGGTAGTAAGCTCCTCCTTGAGATTTTTCTCGTTCTCAGTACAAGTTTGCAACAATTTCTTATGGTCTCTACATGAAACTATTAGTTTATATACTTGAACAACTAATTCTTTGATCACATCCATTGCATATTCATATTCAACCTTAATGAAAACAATGTCCTTCTCATCATCAATACCAAAATCAATAGAATTATCATAATTATAACTAAAAAAATAATATTTCAACATATTAACTCATGATACATCTGATTTGTGTGAGATTTTGGAATTCGTAGCTTCTTTTGTAATGGATTGATTTTATTCCTTCTTCAAATTCTTTTCCTTTTGAGATATCCTCTTCTTGCTTCTGGCCATTATCCAAGATCTTCTCTCTAAGCGGTCAAGCTTCACTGAAAAGCATCAACTCTGATACCAATGGTTCGAAGTTAGATCCCTACTGGGGGGGGTGAATCAATAGTGATGGCCTTTATACCAATTTTAAATATTTTTCACAACCTCACATATTCGTGCACATTCAAAACATTAGCTAATCCAAACATGTAAGCAACAATAAACTAAAAATATAATAACCATGAGAAATATAAACACAACCATGCACACATAAAAACACAAGCATTTTCGGGGCAAACCCTTTTGGGAGAAAACCATCATGCTACTGCTGCATTGCTCAATTCTTATATTAATAAGCTGAACAAATTGAACATGGATTAGTTTACACCCATAAATTGGAATACTTGGCTTCCTCTACAATATGTTGACATCTATCAATTCAAAATTCTATTTCTCTCACATATCTATGGAATTATATCTGCTAGAAGCTCCCATGACTAATGATCCTCGCCCAACTGCCATCGAACTACCCAAATCCTATTGGATGGAGAAATCTCTTCGTACTACTGAATTCGCCAAATCACTGTCTATTCTAAAGCCTCCACGCCTTCACTTTCTCCATGAGAACCAAGTTTCATATATTTTCACACTGGGTTCTCAATTCACTCAATGTGAGAAACCCAAAAAATCCATTGTTATGCACATAAATTCTTAAACAAAATTATGACATGGAGAAGGGAAATTATTCACTGCTTCACACACGAAAACACCGCTCCCAAACACACCACTACACACAAATTCTAAATCTTCTTCTCAACTCTATTATGATTTCTACTAACAATATTATGATATAATTCTGTAAAACTTTGTGAGCAACTGTTGTAATCTCTACTCACTCACAATTTCATACTCATTCACTCTCTAAAATATCTAGCCAAATAGACTCAATTCCTTCCTCTATTTATCAATTTTTTTATGTTGAGTTACTTAGTGAATGCCACAGGTTATGGACCACTCAACAATACTTTCCACACACTTCAGATTTGGTTGAGGTAGGATTCTTGACCAAATAAACCACTAACTCTACTAACCCTTTGATATCTTCAACCTTTATTAGCTTCTAGACGCCCCATGAAATTTTTCGGCCATATGTCAAAAAATTACGATCAAGAACATCGCCACAACATCAAAACTAGCAGAGTAGCGTGAGGAATGTAGAGAAAAACTCGTGAAAAACGTCGATCGCTCCCACAACACAAGCTAAATTTGATTGAAGATCCTCAGTTGCTCCCATGGGCCTACCTTCCAGGGACCGAAGCTTTTTAGTCGCTCCCATGACTCATCATCCTTGCAACTGGGGAAGAGGATGAAGGGAGACATATTTACTCATCTCATAAACTGCTCAACCTTCTTCCATAGCTTGAAAAGTCTCTGTAGGACCTTTGAAATTCACTATAACCTCTGGAATACTTCACCAAATCACTTCTACATCACTATCATCATCATTATTTAAACAAGGTTGACTTGGATGCCAACCAACAACCATACTAGCACCTAGACCATCAAATTTCTCCATAAACACTCTGCCATCAATATGTAACTCCGGAACATGTCAGACATCCTCCAACACCTGTACAACCATCTCAAGCATTCACTGTCACTTGTAGATCCTTTCCAAGCCCAAAGTATAACATCATCAACATCTGGACCTAATTGGGACATGGATACCTAATCAATAAGGCTCATAAAATCTAACTCTAGTAGGATCCACCGAATCCTATATGAAACAATATGATAAATAGGATCATCATCATTGGAAGGCCTTCGAACTAGTACAACACACCACCATTAAAGTTAGGAACAACAACATGGCCATGAGGACCATGACATCCTCTGATCACAATCTATATGCAAACTTGCAAGTCACATCTCCATGCAAATAGACATACCAGGGAGCATCTACATATAATACATACAATCCACCAGTAACTAAACATACAAGTGTTGACTAGGTCACCTGTAACCCAAGGAAACAGGTTGACATCAATGCCAACCAACAACACATCTGCAAAACACACATCAATTCCAACAAATTATAGATCTAGAGGAATTTATGGTTTGCACAAATTCTTTCAAGGAATGGATCGATGGAGTTTCTATGTTAGAAGGATGTGTGGTCTATTATAAATCAAGAAAGCCAAATGAAAATGAGAATAATTATGTAATCCATGATTTAGTACTTGTAGAAATAGTGCACGCATTAAAAATGTAGAGGAATTATTTATTGGGGAGAAGGTCTATGCTGATGACATACCATGTGGCAATGAGATTTTTTTTTAACTTGCCTAAGTTAAATGATAGACAAGACATATGGTTGGATTTGATTATCAAATTTGATTTTGAGATAGAGAACATCAAGGTAAAAGAAAAAAGTGTGGCGTATGCACTCAGTAGGAGTCTACAAGAGGCTCATTTGGGAGCCTTGATTACTTGTGCAATTGAAATAAAGGAAAGGATTAAATAGGCTTCGTCTCATGATGAACACTACCAGTATGTAAGGAAGTGTTTGTAGAAGGAACCTGATAGATCTGTGTGAAAGAGATACTAACTCACTGATGATGGTATGTCATCATTCAAAAATAGAAAGTATGTGTATGATGTAGATGATTTGAGGAGACTCATCATGGATGAATTCCATAAACAACTTTACTAGAAGATGATAACCAGCATAAAGAAAATGTATTATTGGAGAGGATTGAAGAATGAATTTGTTGAATATATTTCTAACAAGTAAGGGTAGAATGTAGGAATCTAACATGATTTTTACATCCAATCCAAATTCTTTAGTGGAAGTGGGAAGTCATATCTATGGAATTCATTATGGGATTACCAAAGACAACCAAATAAATTGACGTCATTATGCTGGTGGTGGACAAGATGAGTAAGGGAGGTCACTTCATAGTTGCCAATCCCACTCACAAAGCTATTGATATAGCCTAGATATCCATGAAGGAAATATTCAAGCTACATGGCTTGCCTAAGAATATTATATCAGATCGAGATGCTAAGTTCACTACTAATTTTTGTAAGTCATTATTTTCTAGTTTTGGAACCCAACTAGATTTTAGTGCTTCTTATTGTCCTCCAATAGATTTCCAAATGGAAAGAGTGAATAGAATTTTGGAGGACATTCTGAGAATGTATTTCATGCGGCAATCAAAGAAGTGGGAATAATTTCTATCATTGGTGGAGTTTGCATACAACAATGGATATCAAGTCGTTGGGAATGAGTCCTTTTAATGCATTGTATGGATGGAAATACTCTTATCAGTAATGTAGTTCTTGGACCTAATATGTTGAATGAAATGGAGCATGAAGTTTTCAAGATCAAGCGAAGGAAACCCAAGATATGAAAATTAGTTATGAAAACACGTAGAGGATGCATAAGGAATTCCAAGTAGGCAAGCATGTGTATCTCTGCATCAAACCAGGGAAAGCATTAATGAAAGTGGGGTCTTGTGCCAAGTTGGCACCCATATTTTGTGGTCCCTTTTAGATCTTGGAAAGAGTGGGCCTAGCGGCCTACAGATTGGCCTTGCCACCCATAAAGGCTACACATAATTTTTTTCACTTTTCTTTGCTTAATAATTATGTACATGATTCTAGTCATATTGTTGATTTCCCTGTGATATAAGTAGAACAGAGGGAGAGTTCCAACTAGAACGACTATGGATCCTATATTGGAGGTATACCATGCTTTAGAATCAATTAATAAAGTAGGTAAAGGTGTAATGGAAGCACTTTGGACCTGATGAAGCCACCTGTGATATGGAAGAACAAATGAGGGTGTTATACCCATTTTTTTTTATGAATAAGAAAATGTAAGAGATCTTATATAAAGCTCATTTTTTCCCTTTTGCTTTCAAGTTTTATAAAACATCAAGGATGGAATTCCTTTAAGGGGGCATAGTTTTTAACACCCCTTGTATTATCCCTTTATTTTGTAATGATAAAAGATGACTATGATCGTAAATAAATTTAATAATTTTTTGGAATTAGAGAATAATACACAGATATCCACGATGAGAGATGTGAGTGGTTTCGGTTAGCGTAGTTGAATGAAAACCACCAAATAGCTGGTGAGAAATGTTGGGCAGAGGATATTCCCACATTTCCCCTTCTCCATGATGTGAAGGGAAGGGGAATCAAATAGTCCCATGGGGGCATCATGAAGAGCATAGAGGAAAAAGAAGAAACACAAGAAAAATGAGGGATGCGAAGAATAGGATGCTAAACAGTCAACATGAGAGAATGCTAGTCAAAGAAACAAGGTGAAATAAAAGAACAAGAGCACTACACGTTGGAGAAAGTTTGTTGATATTGATTGGGCGTAATTCCCATTATTGATGCATTGGAGCTATTGGAATTTGTATGTGTGTCTCCAAGCTTGAAATATCAATGGGAGGCCCAAAGGAGGATTTGGGTGATGAGTACTTGCTAAAAATGGGTTGATAAACCACTAAATGCTTGTTGGGTAAGCTAATAAACCACTTAAGGCTTTCCAATTAAATTGATAAACCATTCTAGTGATTTCTGTAAGGCTAATAAACCACTAGGGAGGGTGGAAATCCACTAGGGTGTTTGTTGAAAAGGTTGATAAACCATTGGATGCTTACTGAGGAAGCTGATAAACCATTCAGTGCTTGCCATGTAAGATGATAAATTACCCAGATAGTGTGCTACATGATCCTACAATGTTTGCCTTGAAAATATAGTTAATAAACCACCTACAATGAAGATCCATACTCTTGGAAAACTGAGCAATTCCCCAACTAAAATTGGTTCGAATACCTATGGAAGAAATCCCTTGGATCATGGATTTGGCTCGGGGGTGGATAGTTGCAAGAAATTCTATGGTGTAGTTGACTTATGGTTAGGTGAAGAGTTGAAGTCCCACCTTTAGTTTTTAGCCATTTCTAGCCATTCAGATAAGTGCCACGACTTACGTATATAAAAATGTGAATGCTAACATAACTAGTTTATTAATGAATAATGTATGGCTCTATGATATTCTTGAATGGTCATTGAAAATTGTTACATGACTTTGATGAGAAATATGTAATGTATGCACATTCATATAAGTAGGAATAATATCTTATTGTGGATGATATGAATTTTCTTGATTATATATGCAATTATAATTGGTTGCATAAAGACATGCGATCAATTGTTATTACCAACGTTCTAATAGTTGACATGTTTATGAAATAAAAGGATCACTATCTTATTTAATACAATAATTTATTCTATTTGCAGAGAATGAATTAAGAATGAATTAAGAATACATGTTGTGTATGATATATATATATATATATATCTTGGCATGCTCTAGGTTGCATTTAGATCCAAGGAAAGCTTAGTAAAGCCTTTGAAAATCTCTGGAGTCCCTAAGTTTGTGCATGAGCCCAAAACCCAACAATCATGATCATTGCATGAGGCATGCCATAAAAACCTCAAACCAAACCATAATGCCAACAATGGATGGTTGAAGTAACAATAGCAAATAAATGCTCCCCTAAACACATGCCATCTCCAAGGAAACTCCAACCTACAATGAACCACTTCCGCTGCAAACATTTCTTAATTGCCAAGAAAGAAGCACCATATGTACCAAGAGTCCACATGACCATGACTCGTATGACATATACGATGATACATACATAGCTGTAGTAATGATGCAAAATATCATAAATACTCTCTAATAACCATACATGACCTCATGACTCATGACTGAATGACTCAAACATAACACAATACAAGTACACAGTGTCACGATATTTTTACATGGATATTACAATACATTCCGTTGTTTAAATTATCATCTCCTATGGACCAATGACTCAAAAAAATGATACATCATGATTATTACATCATCATTAGCCCATACATGTGGTTAAAATAAGACTCCATGTCACTCTTCCAAAATATGCCTAACACCATGGAGATTATGACATACTATTGAATGGACTCTCAACCAATACATATGATGAAACAATAAAAGGTACATGGATGTAACGAGCTCATATGACAACCTCTACATGGCTGGTTCATGTCTCAAATCACAATATGCATGTCATTTCCACAATGTCATCATGCTAGGATGGTTGAAAAAATGATTAATGAATGCTGCAACAAGGCTGATATACATGTCTTTTCCACTCATACACGGTAAATAAATAAGATGCAAAAATATTGAGTGAAAACAAATAAACATAAAGAACATGCCTTGAAAAACATAGCTCCCTCTGATCATAATATACCTCATGAGCATGATGATCATTTGGACCTGAATATGCATGGTTGAACTAGATCAAAACTCATTATTGCTGGTACCCCTCAAGCTAGCTATGCTCCCCCTGAGACCATGCTAGTCTCATACATACTGTTGCAGTCAGATAGACATATCATGCAATAATGGACTACTGTAGAGGCTGATCTCTCCTACTCCAAATCTAATGAAGAAGAGTACTCCCTTGGTGTCTTCTTACCCTTCACTCTTCCCTTCAACACATACACATTATCCAGTGTTCTAATACCCTTGGAAACCACTCTCTTTGATCCTTCCTTTTTAATGATGCAACCTTTGGAGTTGAATATCACTTTCTTTCCTCCATCAACCATTTGACTTGCACTCAAAATATTATGCATTAGACCTTCAATGAGGCAAACATCATCTGCATTGGTCCTATTCTCACCAAGATTGGCTTTACCACTTCCCAATACTCTTGCTGATTGGTTACCGTCAAACACAACATGCCCACTCTTGGTTCTATTGAGAAAATGATTTTTTATCCTATCTCCTAACGTATGATGCGAGAATCTGCGATCAATATACCAAATTTCATCCTCATCAAGCTAACAAAATGAACTGCCACATCTTCCTAGTTGTTTCTCCTTCTTCCATGTGTTCTTTGGCCGGTTCTTTGGTTGTGCATTCTCTTTTTTCTGCTTCTTTTGAACAAATGGCCTCAATGATCTAGGCATCTTACAATACTTGGCCATGTGCCCAAAATAGTGACACACATAAAAATCTATATGACCAAGATATGTAGCTAATGGATCTGATCTTTTTCTGCTCATACTAGACCTCCTTCTTCTTACTTTAGATCTATAATCAATGGCTTTGTGCCCAAACATGTTACAAGAAAAACAATGACCATTAAAAGAACTTGTATACCTGAATGTAGGTCCTCTTCTTGGCTGATCATACTACTGCATGGATGTGTATATTCTCATCCTATAATCAGTTTCCACATGACCTAAATTGTCACAGTTGAAACACTCGATCTTGTCCATCAAGTGGGCAAAGGAGTTTTGATTTCTCCTCTAAAATCTTCCACCATCAATCCTAGGAGTGAATGGTCTCCTTGATTATTTTCTTTGATGCTATTGGTGGATCTATTTTCTTTCTCCTTTATTTCTTCTATTGCTAGACACATTAGGTTTCATTGTTTCTGCTTTGTTATTTTTTCCTGCGTGAAAATTGTTCTCACCTTTTTGAAGATTGCTGTCAAATTTTCTTACTGCTATAGTTCTCTTCACTTGCTCCAACTGTTGATATTTTTCTTCTAGCTTCTTCCCTAACTTGTCAATTCCACCCTCAAGTGATTTATCATAATCTTTTCTATCTTTTTGCTTGTTGCAAGTGACCTCTTCAATTCTTTTCGATTCTGCCAGCTGTATCCTCAAGGTAGCGATCTCTTCCTTGAGACTTTTTCTCCTTTTCTTCACAACCCCACATTTTCTTCTCATGCTCCTTTCATACATACGTTAGTCTACCAATCTCACTAGAAAATTCTTTAATAACAACCATGGAAGATTCATATTTAGCCTTAAGTAGCAAATAATTACGATCATCATTTTCTTCACTAACTAGGTTTGAATTATTATCACCACTGCTATTAAACATATAACTTCAAAGTAAATCAATTTGGCTTATACCTTCATATATGTTTCCCTCTTGTACAATTGGTTCAATTAAAGTTTTCTTCTTCTTCTTCTTCTTTTTACGAATCTTCTCAAGTTATTCATCATTTCTACTACAACTTGATCCAAATAACATATGCAATCTATCCCAAATGTGCATTATGGATATTTTCGAGAATAATTTGCCTTGCTTGATAATTCAAATTATTTTATTCACATGGAGGAAAATCATCATCATATTGTTCACAAACCAAACTCCACAAGTTAGATCCATAAGAAAATAACTTATACTTCATAATTTCTTTCCATAACTTGAAATTTGCAAGAATGATAACCAATATTCCTTGAGAATTAATTTTGAAAAAAATGCAATTTTTGCCAACAAACCCTAGATCTACTTTCCAACGATCAAGCTGTAACTGAGGGCCCTTCTTTGATACCAATTGTTGGAAACCTTTGAGAACTACTAAGAGGAGGGGGTGGGGTGAATCAGTGGTGTGACTTTTATACAATTTTTTCCTTTTATTAACTTCACTTACTGAAACACATGCATATATGCAACAACTTGTTAAACATGTGCATCATGTAAGCATAATTGAAAACCATATGTAGCAACATAAAAAATAAACAATGCATGCAATCAAATTATCACATATAAGACACAAGATTTATGGTGGAAACCCTTCCAGGAGAAAAACCACCCTTGCTACTGATTCTTTGCTCTGAATTTCCATTATGTTAAGAAAATTGTCTTTTACATATCTAGTTGACTCTGACAAGCCTGGAGACTCAACCTCATACACAATAAGCCAAAAACAATCAGCTAGGAGATTCAATTCTACTGATCATCTCAGAAAACTCCCTTCTCACATGGATCTACAAACTACCATCCACTAAAGGCCACCATGATTAAAGATCCTCACCCAACTCCAATTGGCCTATCCAACTCTGATTGGATGGAGAAACTATTCCTTTTGCTGAAGCTTTGAAATCACAAATCCTCTTTGATGAAGTCACTTCTCCTCTCTCATGAAGTCACTTCTCCTCAACATTATGTGGACCTAATTTCATAAATTTGCAAACTCGATCCAAGACACTCTACTCAACAAGAATTCATGGCTGCAATCCAAGTCTCAGCATCAAGACACCATTGATAAAACAAACAAAAACACCATGAATATCATGCTCTAAAAACTAGAAAATAGTGGCACAAATGCAACCATCAATAATACAATTAGCCAACAGCAAAAACTCTAATCCATATCCCTCAAATAAACATTGATACAACAACCATGACTCTGATTTGAAAAATGATGATATGCTTTAGAAGTTTTCTACAACACTACCATTTACACTCACACATTGAAGCATCTATGCTCTCAACTGATTATGGAGCATTCCTTCTCTATCCATCATTCTCCAACTCACTCTCATACTCAACCAACACAATGCTCAACTCCAAAATGATGTATATAAATGTGTTGGGCAAAATTCATCTTGGGGCTAGGATCAAGAGTGCACAAACTTGACAAAATCAAGCCACTAACATCACTACTTGTGAATTAAATGCGCTCACACCCTTTGGAGGACTTAGTCAACCATTTTTGACCTTTACAAATTCATACAAAAGCCTCTAAGAATTTCCATGTCAATTTTCATCTAATTTGCATGGAAAATGAGAGAAAATTTCATGAAAAACCTCAATCGCATGGACAACACTGATTAAAATCGACTTGAGGCTTATGTCACTTGCATAGTCCTTTCTCCCAGTTACTAGATCCTTTCAGTCACATGGATAAGAATCCATGGGAGTGGATTGGGTAGCAAATAAGGAAAAACCATGGAACTTCAGTCCAGAACCTTTGCCAGCTGTTGGATCCTCTTCTTCAACTCCTTTACAAGCCTCCAAACCTCTATCATAGCCTCTAACACATTTATAAGTGGATGAAACATGTCTCCCAAGTTTCACTACAAAGTTGACCTTAAAGGCCAACAAACAATGTTGGAAAGAGTGCCAACAAGTCCTCCACTCTCCAAAAATTCCTACACAAGTTGCAACACCACTGGACAAACCTACAACACCTCAACAACATCCTCATATTGCCAACACACTGCTGCACCATGTCATCCTCATAAGCATAAGCATGAATACCTAGATGAAGACCTAGTACTCATCAAGTGTGCCAACACAAAATCATGGATCACCTGAGCAACCATATCCAATACCTGTAGCAACAACATCCATATATCTATAGCAACATCAACAAACAATCATGACATGTCCATAAATGTACATGTCAACACAAGAAAAATCCATCTAGGAATACCATACTACCATGAAGAACCATCAACATACCAATGTCATCATCCAACCAACATCAAAAGGCTGACATCAAGAGTTGATATCAATTCTAACATAACCATCTCAATTCCAACTCAACCAGTTGCAACCGTGGCTATAGGAATGACATCCAATCATCATCTAGAGTTGGCATAAATGTTGACATGAGCTAGCTTTCACCATGAATGAATGCCAACATCAACTAGCTAGATCCATGCACACCATAATGCCAACACGTTGCACCTCCCTCATCAAGTAGTTCATGTTAATCACAATATGGATGTGCACTATTGACAGAGGGCAAAGAAATATTTCTCCATCACTTGCCATGAATATTCACATTGTGCCATGCCTCTCTTGGCAAGTGGTATTTGATGGAACGGGTGTGGTTGATAGAGGGTGGGGATGGAGTTTTCCTCATCACTTGATGATATTATTTTCATCATCTCATGCCTGCTTAGCTTAAAGCCTCCTTGTGGCCTTATGGTACTATGTCGTTGTGATTGGGAGACACAATGGGGAATCACGTCAATTTAACCCTAGAATTTCATATAACGCAAAATATCGATTTTGCAAAAAGGGAATGGCCTCGTGGAAACCCTTGGCATAGGCTAAGGTGGAAGGTGCCATCTAGGCCAGGAAAGGCTATGTGGAAACCACATGCATAGTGATGTGGACATATGCTGACATGGCATGACATGTGGTAAGTAGAATCATCCCTATTGGATGGTTAAAGAATCAATTTTTGGATGACACTTGGCACCACCATAGGATGCCACATGGTAGGGTGGTGTCACCATGACATTAGCAAGACATTGGGAAGATAGGTGATGTGGCACTAGATGACATCGCTGTTAGGTGTCACCATGAGTCATGACACACAAGAGGGGACAAAAGGTGTGATGCCAAATTTGGCGTCCATAGACAAAAAATCTCTCAATGTGTCTTCTATTTAGCACCAAGTTCAATTGTGGTGCTTCCAAAGTATGGGAATGATTAACGAAAAGTGCGAAAGAGATTGGTTTACTA
This sequence comes from Pinus taeda, assembly GCA_000404065.3. Classification (NCBI taxonomy): domain Eukaryota; kingdom Viridiplantae; phylum Streptophyta; class Pinopsida; order Pinales; family Pinaceae; genus Pinus; species Pinus taeda. The sequence continues at coordinate 190,696 of APFE030033855.1, forward strand.
GTTTTCAAACTGCAGCTAATAGATTGTGGACCCCCCTATTAACTGCTGAGGAGGTAGGGGGGCCACAATTAAAACAAATTGCCAATCTATCGAGGATCCTACACCACAAAAAATGTAAAAATGGGAAGTGCATGAAGTTTATTCACATAAGAAACAAAATGAAGACCCTCTCATTGTTAATTGTTAGAAGGGAGGGAGCCTACAATGAATATTATCTATCAATTTAGTTTGATCAGTTGTGCCATGGAATTAAGTCATTAGGTATTTAATCGTTCACCATGTGGGTGCCATGTGGCACTATTTAATTGGTTTATATTGAAATGGGAATAAATTTCAATCCTGGAGTCAGATTGAGACAAAAAAATATCATTGTAAAGCTCTCAATGAGATATAATGGTGGCATTGGTTTTGAGTTTCGAGGAGGTTTGAAAAAGATGATTTTTGTGGCCCCATCTTCATAATAGAACTTGAATATTGGGTTAGTTTTGATGTAACACCTTCCATATCCCGAGAATAACCGAAGGGGGTGGGAGGGTGTGTTACAACCAACAACTAGGATTAGGTTGTATCATAACTAACTTCTCTATTGTTGCTTTTTCAATAAAGAGACTCATATTCTTTTCCTATTTCCAAATAGATATTTTTATGGATAAAATTATTTATATGCATATATGATTTGAATGTTGTGATCTACTCTTGGTTTTTTGTTCATTTTTAGGTCTACAACTTTGGAATGAGAAGTTAGGGTTTGGACCCTACAAGATCTTCATTGACCATAGGACCTACGGGTAATTACATCATACCTACTTTTTAAATTCAAGTTGTATGCATGCTTGTTTGAGTCTCTCTATTGAATTATATGTTCTACTCTGCTGGGGATTCCAACCCTAGCCCTAGGGAATTTTCTCACAAACACTTGTTGTCCCTAGTCGATTATTATCAACCAGAGTTGTTGAGATTCATCCCTAGTTGTCATGCTCAATTAGTAAATTGATTGACTGAAATCTAATCGAATGAGACCTGAAATTATTACAATACCTAAAAATTATCCCATTCATTGTTTTCTTTCGGTGAACTATTAATATGTGATTTTAGTGAACCAAATCCCCCAAGCCCAATACTCTATACATGAAGAAAATTTAACAGTACTCCAAACTAACATTTTTAGTAAGTATGCAACATTTTTCACCATGTCTAGTTTTACTAATAACACTATCTTGACTTCCATCATATCTCTAATGAAATGGTATTGTACATTGATATGCTTTGTCTCTAAGTGGTAATTTGGGTTCCTTTCTAGGAATATTTCACTTTGATTTTTACAACATATCCTTATTTCTTATTGAGAAAACCCAATCTCTAAACACATATACTTGAACCATATTGGTCCCTTACTTGCATGAGTGGCTACCATGTATTTAGCCTCTATCATTAATAGTGCGGCGACCATTTATCACTTACTCATTTATCTAATATCTCCCTTGAACAACTTGAATTCATATCTATGATTCAACCTTGCTTTGTTCAAGTCGACAACCCAGTAGACATCGAAAAATAATTGTACAGTTGCTCCACTGTCATCCTTATGTTCTTCATGGTAGTAGATTGCATGATCACTTGTGCTATGCGAATATCTGAGTACTCTTTTCACAACAAACCATGTATTTTTACCAGGTGTTTTCATGTATCTACTCAAGGATCCCACTACATCAATAATATTTTATCAAGTGTATGCCATTGCATATATTTGACTACCTACAACACTTGCATATTAAACAAGGTTCGTGTCCTCTCTTTCTTATTATGTTTTTGGATATTATTCAATAGTTAATCTTGCCACAATAGGAATTGGTAACTTCATTGGTTTACAATATTGTAGGTTGAAATGCTTCAAAATTGTTTCAACATACTTCCTTTGATTAACCAAGAGTTTCCTGATTACATAGTCTCTCTAGATCTCCATTCCAAGATTGAATGTGTAGCACTAAGATACTTCATGAAAAATTTGGAGGATAGTTGCATATTCATATCCATGATTGAAATATTTGTTGTTTCCAATCATGATTCAGATTGGATAATTATATAGTTTTTCATCCATCTTGATGCTCTTCGAGTGGAAAAATGAAGGAATCAACCTACAAGAGTTGTTTTGTTGGTAGGACCCAATTTGGAAAATTAGGGTTTGAAACCTTCCATGACTAGTTTGAATCCTTAAATGGAATTTTCTAGGGGGGAAATTCCCACTTAATTGTCATATCTCATGGTGTTATTCTACACTCAATGATATTTTCAAATCATGTTAATCAAAGTTTGAATGCAAAATTTATGCCTCATGGAAGTTGACCTATCATGATTGATCACCATAATTCAATATGACTCCATGCCAATGTTAATTACTCATGGAAAAGGGGATAGCCACATGGAGGATATGAATAAGAATCGAGAAAGGTTGATTTGTAACTCATATTGATGGTTGTATGGGTTAAATTTAACCCCTAGTTGGCTATGGGATTGTGTTACAACTAGAAAACTAGGAGTAAAAGGAGTTCCATTCTATTTTCTTACATTTTGATCCATAATAGAGAAAAGTAGCTAAGTGTGGATGAAGATAAAGTAAACTAGAGGGGTGTCTTCTTTTTCTATAGCATCCCACAAGCCTTAGGTCTCAAGCAAATACATAGAGATTGCCTTCTCCTTTATACTTGCATCATTTCCATTGTAGACAAAAGAGAGCAGAGAAACCTCACTTTCCAACTGGGTTTTCTCCTGAAAGGGTTAGCATATCTTGGTGTTCATTGTGGTTTGTGAGTGACTATATTTAATTGTTCTCTACTTTTCTCATATTATCTATTGCATGCATAAAAAACAAAAAATTAATAACAATTTTGGAATATAAAAGGAATTAAACTTCATAGTATAATTTTGGATTTATTTTCATAGATATCTTGTGATGAATTGTTCAATGGAATATCCATAGTATTTTACAGATCAAATCAATAACATGTCATTGACATGCAACACACATCTATGAAACAATTTCCTTTTGAATTAATATATACACAATGATCACTTTAACTTCTAAAATATCCCAATCCCTGGATGTATGTGTCAAACTTCTAGGACCACATCTTGGGTGATTTATTGAGACCATAAATGGAATTAGTATTTTACAGATCAAATCAATAACATGTCATCGACATACAAAACACATCTATGAAACAATTTCCTTTTGAATTAATATATACAAAATGATCACTTTAACTTCTAAAATATCCTAATCCCTAGATGTATGTGTCAAACTTCTAGGATCACATCTTGGGTAATTTATTGAGACCATAAATGAATTCCTTAGCTTGCATACCAACCTTTCCATTTACTACAAAGCATTCATGTTATTTCATGTAGATTTCAAGTTCTTATAAATTACCATGTATAATTGTTATCTTTACATATAATTTCGCTATCTCTAAATCAATTGTAACATCTAGAGACATTATTACTCTAATGGAAGTTAATTTTGCAACAAGGGAAAATATCTCATCAAATTCGACTCCCTTGACTTTGGAATAACCTTTCATCACCAATTGAGCTTTGTACTTCTTGAACAGACCTTTTACATTCAAAATTTTCTTGAACAACTACTTGCAACCAATAGGATTCCTTCCATCAAGTAATTTGACCAGATCCCATGTCTCATTCTTATGCAAAGAATCCATTTATTCCTTGATGGATTTCAACAAGAATTTACCCTCTGTTAAGTTGATTTCCTTGCATACTGACTTAGGTTCATCATTAATGGAAGATAACAAAAGGCAGATACAAAATTGAGTGGGGTATACATTTTAGGTTTTTTTCCTTATTTGACCATACCTCCTCAAAACCAAAGTCTATTGTTCCACTTATTCATCTGACTTATTTTACTCATTCACGTCACTTTCTTCCGACTTCAATTTGAAAACCAATCATTTTTTCCTTTTTTTGTATGGAGTCTCTTCAAACCTAGAAATATACCTAAGATCTCTAAATGTCACATATCAACTATAAACTATCTTCCTTGTCACCAAATCCCATAACTTATATCCTTTCATTCCATCCTTGTAGTCTATGAAAATATACTTGGATAATTTGTTATCCATCTTTTTCCTCTTCTCCTTTGGGATATAAAAAAAATCCTCACAGCTAAAGACTTTTACATGTGTTAGTGATGGTATTTTACTGAACCATAATTCATATGGAGTTTAATCTGCCAACATTGATTATGGATATCTACTTGATGGGCCTCTAAATTACACATAAATTAAGGCCCATGCCTCTAAATTAGGCATAAATTATGGCCCATATGACATCCTTAAGCACATTAAACCTCTCTTTTTGCATTATATAATGTATTTTTAACTTTAAAATGTTCATTAGGAAGGTTTATGGATAATTCCATATTTGTGCCTAATATTATTTATTTTTTGTGAAATATTGTGAGAATATTGGGTAGATTGTGAATATTTGGAGGAGGAGATAATTTAGGGGCTTGAACCCTACTACAAGAGGATCAATATTAAATAATAAATCAACAAGATATTCTGGAACTATGGCACAGATTGTGGAGCTCCAATGATTTAGAAAATCTAGGAATGTGTTCCCTGTCATTTAATGCAGATTCCTAGTATTGGGAACCAAATCCACTAATTAAGGGATTTTGGTGGGGAACGCTTCTTCCTTTCACGGGGAATGATTATTAATCATTTTTTATAAGTACCAAATCGAATTTTCCTCTAGGGGAGGATTTTTATTAGTCTTCTTATGGAGAGAGCTCGTATTTTGCAACTCCATTGTCATTTCTTGCATGCATGTAATTGTATTGATGGAAATAATGAAGATTGGTGCCATGTTTAGCTTCTAAATCTTGGTATCCTCAATAGGACTCTGATTTTCCTTGGGCTTATCCATCCCAAGAGCCTCAAAGCCCTTTTGTATCATTTTCTTTTCTTCCTTTCACTTCTTATTCACATGCATGTCTTGTTCTTGTCTTTTTTTCTATTTATGCATTTAGTGTTAATGATTTTTTGTTGTAGGATTGGGTTAAATGGTTGAAGTAAGTTATTTTATAGGATAAAAAGCATAATTTCATCGTTGGAACATATTTGGAAGGTCATATTAATTATTGATACACTTGGATTAGTTTTCTTATTCCCAAATCTAGATTTTTGGAAGTCCTTTGTGGCAAATAATAATAAATTTCTGCCACTTTTTAGAGCATGTTAGCGAGCTTCAATCAATTTGATTCCACTTGAATTATATCATAAAAAAATTATAGTTAATAACAGAAAATACCCCATTTCATTTTCACTTGATTAGGGCAGGAATTTGATAGATTTACTAGCTCACTAGTTTTCAAATTTCTAAATTTTAGACTAGTAATTTTCTACCATTTTAAAGCATGGGTTAACAGAGGTATTTTTGAGTGATTCCACTTGGAATGGAGACCTAAGGCATCCTAGTCAATAAAAAAAATTTTCCCATCCAATTTGAATTTGATTTGGTTGGTCATTCGGTGAATTATAACTCCCTATAGAAAATATGATGTTTCCTGTAGTAGTACTACAGGAAACCCTATACAGCCTTCGAACATGTATATACTTGCCCAAATTCTCTCAAAAATATTGGTTTTTTTCTCTTAGGCTTGAATAAAGACCCCCTAGGCTCTAAATAAATTATTATGGAAGACTAAAGTCCGCTTAGTATTTTCCTCTTTACCCATGCAAAACATTTTAGTGATTTGTGCTAATGGACAAATTTATGGATTGGATAATACAACGATGATTTTATTGATTGCCACATCCAATGAACTCTATTAATGGATCTAAACTTTTTGAAATGTAATGGTTGACATTTAATTAATTATCTTTACTTTATGCAATTAGAATAGGTTTCTTTCCTTGTACTTTCTTTCTTGCAATAAGTTAAGGTTTCCATTTCCAGCATTTCATTTTCTTCAATTAGTTTAGGATTTGAATTCAGTACATGCACTCCATTACATCATGACATCAAATGAAGGACACATTGTATGCTGCACATATAGTGCCGATACCTCTTAAGTTTGTACGAACCCCGGGTTGATAATTAAAGTTGGTAGCCTTGGGAGTTGCAACATTCTTGTTGCAATACCGAGGCTCATCACTACTTACCAAGTAATAGATAAAGTTGACTACCTTAATTCATAATTCTTGTGCCAATACTGCACTATTGAGTATGCATCTTTCCTTATCCATAAAAATCCTATTATTTTTTTTATAAATACCATTATGATGAGGAGTATATGGAGTAGTCATTTGGTATACTATCTTGTGTTTTTTTGCAAAATTATTCAATTTTTTCCATAGAATTCACCTCCATTTACAATTCTTAGCACTTTGATCTTCCTATCTATTTAGTTTTCCATAAGAGAAATTTCTAAAGAACTCTCATCAACACTGTCACACCATGAACCATTATGCATGAATCCTTTTAAAATATAGTATGCACACATGCATCACCCATCAATTGACAAATATTAGGTTAAGCTTGAAACATGTTGTACCTATGGAAATGTTCTAATTTGGCCATCCTTTATTATTAGTTGAAACCGACCTTGACCCATTGTCATGGTTGTTAAACATCCTCTAGGTGATTATCCCCTACATCATATTCTTCATAGTCATAGAGCCACTCACTATGGGGTGTCATATGATATGATATTGTTGAGTCAATCAACCATGCCTTGTGATCTAACTATGCACTTGTCAAAGCTAAATACACATATTGTCCTTCATCCAAACTTAAGTTCTCCCTTCAGTAAAACAATAATTAGATCCCTTACTCTTCTTAACAATATTCGAATTAAAGTCTCTTTAATAATTTCCTACTTTACCACATTTCCAACATATTTTTATCAAATTAACATGTTAGACTTAGATCTCTGCTTGAAGAATTTTCCTTTACCTCTATTAAGTGATTGACCTCTTATTGACAATGCAGATTTGGTCAAACGTTCTATGTTCCCTCACATATTATCTTGTGATAATAGAGATGCCACCACATAATCAAGAGTCAGTGTGGTTGTATTGCTTCCAATAGCCATGACCAAAATATCTCTTGATTATGGCAAAGAAATAATAGATTGATACACTTTTCCTCTTTTGTAACAAGGATGTCCACACTCAATAGATAATTGATCACAATGTTGAATGCATTTTTGGTATTCTATGATTGAATTGTCCTCTTTCATCCTCAAATGTAGATTTTATCTTAAAGAAAAAACTTATTGACAAGTTATTTTGACCGATATAAGTTTCTGAATTTATCCCATAATTTCTTGACAACATATTCCATTGAGACATTAAACAACATTTAATGTGCAAGACGAAGTCAAATCATACTCCTTCATGTTTCTCCCAATCCTCCATCGACATGCCAGTTGCATGTGTTTCAGGATGCATAATGATCCATTATTCTTGATCTATGAAGGTATCTTCCATTTTAAGCTTCCAAATCTCAAAATTCTAGCCATTAAACTTCTCAATCTAAATTTTTATACTGTTATCCATCCTTATTTAATTTAAGTTATACTTGAATAATATTATCCATGATCTAATCAAGAATGGCATTCTCAAATATATCTAGGTTCAATATCCTCATGCTTTGATAGCAAAGACATCCCTATAGGAAAAAAGAGCTATGATACTAGATGTTAGGCTTAACGAACCTAATTTACACTTAAAATACCAAAAATCACTCACTTATAACAATGTAGAGGTATTTTTTTCTACTTCAAGAGAGATCCATAGCCAACATGCCTTCAAAGTAGCATCCTCAAATTAGTTTTAGCAATTATGGTTGATCTATAGCGAACTTGATGGTGTTACAGTTTCCATTTCATGGAAATGGTAAGCCGTTTGGAGGATATTTTTGGTGGGTGTATTTATCCCAATTAAATGCCTCTACCTAAAAACAAAAAAATGATTATTTTGTCACAAACCTTAAGATATAAGAAAATAAGCTACTATATGTGAGTTGTAGCAAAAGTATTGTAGGTTCTTAAATAAGGTTTATTTTATCCATTTTCTCTCAAATTACAAACTAGTTTTCCATGAAATTTTACAACCATACTTTTCCTATTGTATTTCTTCTCCTCACCAAAAATTGTGACCATATAATGCATGACTATTGAGATATGATCAAATAATCTTCTATATTTTACAAAAATAATGTGGATGAATGAGAAAAATGTGAACTATGAGTGTTATCAAATGAGATTGATTTGAAAGGAGAAAACAAACCATCAAATACATATGCATCCTTATGGCCTTTAATTTCATAGGCTTATAATCTACATCCTCATGACCATATCATTCCAAGGATGCAAAAAATAAGGAAAACAATGTTGTGTATATCATCATTATCTTACATATCATTATTATTTAATGCATTAAATTCAAATACTTAACTCTTAGGTTTGTTTTTTTGTAACGATCATGGGATTAAAAAATGGCAACACTTATTGTTTTCCTATACTACTTAGCCAAAAATTCTATCCATGGAACCACTCCATGCCATTAAGATATCTTCAAAGGTAATATAAAAGAGAGCAATTACATCATACCTTAGTTTCTTCACATGGTGATCTTCAATTTTCTCAAGGAAGTACCTTGCATTATAGATGGAGTGCACTATAGTTCCTTCTCCTCGAAACTGGAAATGTTGCATGTCCACATGTAACTTTGTATCCAATTTTTGAAAGGCTAGTGCATCCTATGATGACAATAGAGTAGATATTGCAACCTCCTCTTCAATATTCAATATCCATGAGAGAAATGGTAATGGACAAAGGGAATGCCATAAAAATGTTCTATGCTAAAATGTTGTTGTTCCAATTGTAAAAATCTATTGGTCTAAGGTAACAAATTCTTAATCCATCCCAAACAGTCACATGCCAATACATTACTACCATGTGGTAGATGTTTAGAGGGCATAAATATAATTGGTATTGAAATAAGATATGCCTTTGAAAGAAATTATACAAATGAGCTATGACATATTGGAAAATGTGTTGCTCAAAACCAACATTAATTTAGTCACAAAAGGTATTGGAGGTTACCACATGTTGATATGGACTCCAAATATTCCTTCAAAATATAATTACTATAAGGATGCAAAGTGTTGTAGATCATCATTCATAATGTTTTGGTCTAACTATTATGGTGTATTTTTACGTATCGACCTTTTTTTATTTGAAATTACCCATTGTGTTAGTATAAATATTCCTTTTACTGCTATTAACTTTGGCTAGTTCAAATTTTGTGGCAAATATACCCAAAATATACCAATTATTTTTCAAATGCTACCATGGATGTTCGTTGAAAAGTGAATTTGAGGAAAATTACGGGAAATGTGTAAATGGAAATAAGATTTTATTGTAGTATGACTTCTGGTTCATTCATGTGGATAAATGTTCACCCAAAATATGCTCTAATATTGCAGTGGGAATGGCATTATCAAAAGTTAGATATTAGAGGATTTGATCTACAACAACATGTTTTCCTTTTCAATAATGTCTTTGGATTGTCTCTGTTAGTTGCTTATTTTTCTATTGTTAGTTATTGTGGAGAAACAACAATACCTTTTTTTCTCTTGTTCCTAGTTCTTGTGTAGCAACCACAAGGCCTTCTATTTTTGGTTCTTATAAAACAATAATAGGGCAACTTGTAATACTTCTTATGCTTGTAAATTGGAGTGGACTCAAACAAAAAATTACGAGGGATAGTTATGATATATAAAGTTAATGGTGTCCCCTCCAAAAAAATAAAAAATATAAAGACATGGTCCATGCTCAAGAAATGACAAATGTTTAGGAAGTAGGATAAATACCTAAGTGATTTTCCAAAGTAAAAGTCTATAAAATTTAATGCATTTTGATTTAATAAAATAAAAAGAAGAATATATGCATGTATCAAAGAATCCCATTGAAATTTGAAACAAGTATATGATATCCTAAGAGGTAGGTGATCTGGGATGGTCCATAATGATGTAAAATTTTGTGAGAAAGAGTAGTATGTAGCTTGGAACCTTGGAACACAATGGGGGTTGTAAACTAGGAAATAGAATAATATATTAATGGAGTGAGGAAACATAGAAATGTTTATTCAAAGAGAAAATGAAACTTAAAAGTGATATAATTTTTATTTTATTTTATTTCCAATCCTTTTCTACCAACAAGTTTGTTTTCAAAAAAGGTTTGTCTAACTACACCTAAAGGGTTTTTACAGTCATTATTTTTTTAATTCCCAAGGAATGCCCAATAGTAAGCTAGTTTTGAAACACTCCAAGGTTCGATGACACCTAAGATAGGTTTTCAACATAAAATTTATTAACAAATGGGATAGGATAACAAGTCATCTTAGAATTGTTAGTTATATTAGTGACTCTATTGCATGAGTTAGGGGTGGTTGGAGTAGGAAGTAGGGAGTGATGAGTCTAAAGTTAGGACTTAATAGTATTAGTTATTGAAATATTCTGAAGAAAATATTAGCCTTCAATATGACCACATAAACAAAGGGAATTGATGAACTTCAACAATGCAATTATCATTGAACCAGGAAGAAGGAAATACATGGGCATACTGTGGTACTAGTGAAAGCGCAAGATGAATAGTAGGTCTCATGAAAGGCTTCATATGTAGAAAGAATATTGGCAATGAGGTAATATAACTTTATTTCTAGAAAAATCTTCATTTCATATTCAAATAAATTCTTTATTTGTTATCATTCTTAATCCATTTGAAACCTTGATTAAAAATATTGATGTCATTATCATCAACTAAGTCACTACTGGAGCAAGCTCTTATGAACTTGAGCTTCAAATTATACTGCATGCAAGGACTCAACATTACCCTTTTTAATGTCATGTTGCATGATAATTATTCTTATGCCACACACATTCTCACAATAAATAAAACTCCAGACAAGTAAGGCATTTAACTAGGATTGGAGGAAGTGAGGAAAACCCTATAAACTATGGTTGATCTATGTTTTTAGGAGGAATGGGTTTGGTATGACAAGATACTATTTTTTATATTGTTCCTTATAATGTTTTATTTTATTATTTGGATGTCTGGATGAAATACTTGTGGGTTTTAACCATGTACAAGTAATTGTTGCAAACACATTCTTAATTAAAATATAAAAGATGAAATGGAAAACACACACATTAACAAAGACATTTTTATCTTAGAAGCCTAAAACTAAGAAAACCCATATTTTTTTTTTCAGTATTTATGTTCTTCTATATAGCATTAAAATACAATATATATCCACTGATAACCATGAATCACCAATGCATTTATCGTGGATTTGAATACAATTGTAGTTCCACTTCAACTACAAAACCATGGGAAAATCATCATGTGCTGCAAAACCACTTTTAGCAAAAACTTGTGTGTAAAAAACTGCCAAAAACAAACCCAAAAAGGTGCCCCCAAAAAAATTCAAGGGTGTTTTCGCCCCCTTTGTGACCCCCCTTTATACCCAACATAATGTAAAATGTGTGGAAGTAGTCGTGCAAAATTATAACACATACTCAACAATTCCCATAGTCATAAAATTTTAGTCTTCAAAATCACTCATTCATGGAGTGACTTCATTATCCTTTTGGAACCTAAAAAAACTATCACTTATTTGCAACAAAAAATGAGATCACGGGAGGAGAAAGGTGACCAATCTTTCTTCATCCAAGACATATGCAAAAAAATTCACAAATAGTGCATATAAAATAGATCTAAAGAAAGATTAAAAAAGAAAGAAAAAGATTCATTTTTTATTTGTTTAGGAGTGATGTCCCTTTAGACTACACAATATTGTTTAAGTGATATAATCTTCATTTAATGTTTGAGTGAAGTGATTTTGAATCTAGAATAAAGATTCATAGGGCATATCTCCATTATGCAACAATTTTCTAAAATTATATGAAATGATATGCCATATATGTTGAAGAATAACTTGCATGACAGAGATGTTTTTTATTTCCATATTAGATCAACGATCATGGTTTGGGGTATAATTTTTTCATTTCATGATGGATTGACATGATTTTAATTTGAGAGGAAAGATTATTCATGTAGCTATCTTTAATGTAAATAAGGTTTGAAAATATAAATAATTGATGGGATAATTATGTCAATGAACAAGCTAGGAAACAAAGTTTTAGCAATGTAGATTTAGGATATGATGTTAATATTTTGTGAATAATTTCATCATATGATATCGAAATGAAATATTTGAATTGTGTTGTAAACTAGATTCATAGGAAAATATTTCCCAAAATGGGTTTGACTATCTCATAGTTTTGGTTTACCAAAAATTGACTCTCCCAACTTATTCTTGAATTTCCTGCTTGACATCTAGTAAGTGTTTTGACCCTATCATTTTCTTTTGGTATCCAAATTGAGAAATTCAAATTAGGCTAAAATTGGTCCACAATGTGTTTTTTCGAAAACAACACAACAATGTCTTACTCAAGTGTTTAGAATCATCAAATTCAAAAAAGGTTTTGAAGGAATTGCACGACTAACCAGTAGGTGGGAATTACACAGGGGACGCCACTGCATATAAAATCATGTGATTCAGGTATTATTGGCCAATGTTATTCAAAGACACACATGCTTACACTCTTGAGTGTCCCATCTGTTAGAAATATGTTGGTAATGAGAAAAGGTTAGCTACCTCACTGCAACTGATCATTGTTGAAGAACATTTTTTGCAGTAACAATGTAAACTATCAAACAGGGACTGTACAAAATACCCATTCTTTTGAGGTAGCAAAAAATCATCTGATTTTGAAAAGTGTTGATCCAAAATACACGTTTTTTTTAAGCATATTTTTGACACTTTATATTTTCTTATGTATCAAGTACGAACATTTTTTCTAAATTGTTAGTGATTTTTATGCTAATTTTAAAAAGCATTGATGTAACATCAACCCCTTTTTTAGAGGGATTATTTTTTACACTTTAAATTTTCTAATGTATTAAGTGTGGATATCTATATTTTTACATTTTGGTGATTTTCAGGTGGATTTTGATAAACATGAACATTTTTTTGAAGACATATTTTTGACATTTTAAATTTACTTACGTCCTAAGTGTGCATTTTTTTTTTAAATGTGGATTATTTAACATTTTTTTCAAGTTGTATAATTCCCAGTTTCTCTATGTGATTTTCGCCAAAGAACTTCAAAAAGTAAAAGCATTAAAACATTGAAAAAAATACAAAAGTAATAATATAACAAG
>APFE030033859.1:0-41473 GCA_000404065.3 Pinus taeda
CGCGGGGGGGACTTGTCCCCCCCGCGGGGGTCCTGGGGGGCCCATCCCCCCCGGCTGGGGGGTCTGGGGGCCAACGGTCCCCCGGCGGGGGCTCGGGGGCAGCGCCCCCGAAGCTAAAGACAGATGTAAATTTGCCTTGTAAAAGTATAGTAATTTCTAGTCAATCTGAGCCCTTCATTAGGTGGATGATCTGACGGTAAAACTTATGTTTAGTTTAGGGTTTTTTGGCCTAGAAGGCAACCCCTCTCTTTGTATGAGGGTGTTGTATTTGAGGCGGCGATATTGATGTGTATTCGGTGTGTGAGCGAGAAACAGAGAGGTGAGACTGTGAGAGAAAACAGAGGATATTACAGCGGCTTTGTTGTAGGTTGTGTCTCTTCATTTTGCTGGATAATAGAAAGGAAGGACTGGCTATTCGAGGTGGACATAGCCCAAACTGGGTGAACCATGTATATCTGTGTCTCTCTTGTTTTGTGCGTTTTCTGTGTTTATATTTATGCAATATTTTATGTGTTCCATTGCTCCGTAATATATAATTTTCTAACAGTGAGATTCTCCCAAAACAAATCCTCTATGAAACAAATGTAGATGAACAAGAGAATGAGCATGTTCAAAAGATACTTGTTTTGAATCTTGATCCATTTCATTATGAGAAGATGATTGATAATATCATAGATTTCCTTAAAAGTGTCAATAATGATGTTTTTGAAGAGAGCAATAATAAGCTTGTTGAAAAGAAACTTGTTGATCCAAATTTTGATTTTCCCATATATGATGAATATTATGATTATGATGATGAATTTCATGAACAACCAATTATATTTCCTTCATAAAAAAATGTTAATTCTCAACAGTTTAATGAAAGCATTCAACCTGTATCATAGTTACAACAATTAACATAAAGAGAGTGATCAATTACTTGAGGGTAACTCTTTTCCTTTATGCTTTTATTCACTTAGGTTGCTGAAACAGAAGTTTAAAATCATAAATGAAGTGGAGGAACGTGAACCGATTCAAAATCACATAGGTTTACTGGGAAAATCTAAAAACATTATAGATCAGTAGGAAGATTTTCATCTCTTTCATGATCCTGTGACTTTATATATGGAAAGTTTTGTTAGTTCAGATTCATGGCCATTAACTTATAGAGATATTGAAAATGATGATTGTAACGATACTCATTCTCCAAAGAAAACAAAGTTATCAAAAATTATTCCATTACAGCTATCATATGAATATTTTTGTCCTCTTTATGACAACCTATTGTAGCGGCTACAACTACCCTCCAAAATTTTTCCTTAGCTTTGTTCTGGAGCCTCCCCACCAACCTTTCACATCAACATGTCTTGCTTCATCAAGTACACAAGCTTCAGTTATTTTCTTGCAGAAACACAACCGTCTATCCAAACTTGATGCATTCCCCTCACCAGTTTTTCTCCGAACTTGGTCTAGCTGCAGGTTGAGAAACTCCCTCATGGAATTGCACAATTCTGGAGGGAAACCAACCTTTCCTCCAAAAACTGCACAATTCAATTTCCAGCCTACTGGGCTCCAGAATTGTGCAATTCTGCTAGTCAAGCTTCATCAAGAAATTTACACAATTCCTCCCAGCAGGGCTGCTCAGCCCAGGAATTGTGCAATCCTGGGCAGCAGTCAGTTGCTCTGCCCATAAATTGCACAAATCTCCTAGGTAGCTAGCCCAGCTTCGTTCCATAAATGTGTAGTTTCTTCCAGTAGTTGAGAAGGCTCTTTCATGTGAAGTTGGTGTGACCAATTCCACCCGGGATCAAGGAAACTTGACTTGCATGCATGGGCTAATTTTTCCCAGAATAGAAAAGGAAACATGAAAAAAGCATCCATAGATTTTAGAGATCTATTTTTATTAGCTAGAGGTTTTTTAGAATCTTTCCTCCAAGTGTCACTTTTTCCTAGATTGTTGGCATGCGCATCATGAGCTTCAAACTTATTTATTCGATGCTTCAGAGCTCATTTCATCACATCGATCTTGAAGCTCTGACATCCCACAACACATCAAGGACTCTTTGACACATCCAACTCAGCTATTCACAAGTATGTAGTCTCAACTTGTCCTTTGCAGCATTTCTATTGCTTTTTGTGTTTTTGCATGTGTTAGTGTTGTTTGATTTATTTCTTTGAATGTTTTCTATTGTTTACATGCATACTATATTGTACTAACACCATTTTAGTTTTCATTAATATCTCACTGTTGTCACATGTATGAAAATGTTTCGCACGAATAATCACCGATTCAGCGACTTGCTTCACCCACATGCATGTTGTTCTTTTTTCTGAACCTTTCATTCATTATTTGCATGCATGATCATTCACTTCTACTTACACTCAGTATCTCCATGCATTCACTTTCACATTTGCTTTCAGTTGCCCATCGGTGAGTCTAGGTAGCCTTGGCCTAGACTCTGCCTCACCGAGACAAGAATTGTGCAATCTTGAGAGGGAAGGCTCTCTCTTTCCCTCAAGAAATGTTAATTTATGCCCATTAGTTGTTCCCTAGGCATACTTTGTGCAATTCTGAGGGACAATTACTATTGGCCCAGAATATTGCACAATGCAGTCACTAAGCCTATGACCATTACCAACTGAAATTGTGCGTTGCGCAATTCCAGCTATCAGAAGTCAGCCCGGATTATGCATTGTGAAATTCCAATAGCCAGTCATGCCTCCTAAACAATCTAGACTGCTTTTGGACAAGTTTGGCAGCTATTCTCCCAGCCTCCGAGAAGAAATTGTGCGATCCTTGCTAGTCTTTCCCTAAGTATGTGTTATGTCATTCTTCCAATTTGCTTTCGTTTCTGCTGACAGATTTATTTCCATGCGTGTCACTTTGTCTCCAAATCTAGTAGGTGTTCATCCACCTCTTAACAATTCAAGATCAATGACCTTCAAGAGAGCAGGACCAAAGGACATTGATGGAAGTGAAACTAAAGCAACGGTTGAGCAAGTGTCTACAACTCTACCGATTTATGAAGATACCAATCTAATTCTAAACAAGGACACCAACCTAAAATAGCAAGAGGTCAATGATGCATTTGCAGGAACATTTGGGGAAGACCTAAAAGAGTGTCAGGCATACGTGAATATCCAGAAGTTCAGCTTATATTAGATTTCATGTAGATACCCCGCGTTCTGTTGCACGACATGATACACTAGATCATCTCGCACACTAACCCCGAGACGATGACCTTGAGAAGTGTCAGCGGGATGAAGATTACAACCTTCAGGGCACAAGATTATGATGAGATGTATCAAATTTTGGAGCCCATTACTATCATGGAGACTCCCTTCAACTTACCCATCAACAATGCTAACTCTAGATACATTCTGAAGAACTGGGAAAAGGATCTGACTAGATTCAAGATGACACCCAACGAAATATACAAGATGAAGATACTATGAAAGGCATATTAATACTAGGTCATTTTTGCATGTTGACACTATGGCCAAGAAAGAACAGAAACCTTCCCACAAATTTGGGTGATCACGTTGGACCAACTGGCCAGAGAGGGAAAACCATGCAACTGGTCTAGCATGTTGGCTCATCAAGTTAAGGAACATGTAACGAGGGATCAAAAGCCACCCAATGCTATGCAAGCAAAAATCTACATGTCTTCCTACATCTTGGATGCAGTCTATGCTAGACAAGATTTCTTGGGCTTGAATTGAGCATGGTCATTGACGAAGAATGCCATAAAAACTTTTTGTAAGATGTTGTCCAAATGCAGCTTCAGAGGATTTATCACATAGCTATCTGATCATTTTGTCACCTCAGTTTGCAAGATGATATTCGAACATGATCCACCTTGCATGTCGATGGAAGCAATGGAGGCATTGATAGACATAGTTGATTGGTATGCCTCACCGTTCGACACCTTCATACAGATACATAGTAGGGAGAAGCCTATGCATGTGCTACCAAAGTTTCCTTTGGACATACTTGTCATGCAGGAAGTAGCATATCACATCTTTGCAGGGTTGACAACTAGGTTGCACCTGAAAAAGAAGGCACCTTGGCCTTCTCTTCTGTTACGCATCAGGTTATACAAGATCTGGAGTTTCAAGCATGCAGATGTCAAAGCAGAGTAGATGAAGAAGTATCCATTCGACCTTTGAAGTTACAATCCGTATGACCCACATTCTCTTGTGAGAGATCACTTCAAGAGAGTACAATTCAATTGGATCCACAGGGCATTTAATTGGGTGGAGGAGGACCCATGGATATTTTTCTACAGTTTCACCAAACCCAATGAATAAGTCGTCTTTGATATGGAATGGTTAGTGAGGCAATGTAAAGTAGCATCCTGGAGAGCACCAGAAGCAACAATAGGAGTAGAGGTGAACATACCAAGTGCATGACAAGGGCAAGAGGAAGATGTTTGATCGCATGGAGGTAGAGAAAAGCTGCAAGTTCTGAGCAGATCCACTTGTGGAGAAAGCAGCTTTGGCCATAGAGGAAAAGAGGCAATAATGCAACAAGTGAAATGTGCAAAGGCAGAGAGAGAAATGGAGAATGGAAGAAATAGAGAAGGAGTTGCATGAGTTGAAGGAGCAACTCCGAAAGGAACAAGAGTTGCAAAAACATGAGAGGGAAGCATAGAAGTAACGGGTACAACAGGGGGTGAAACATGTGTAGACAGATGAAATAATTCCCGTACATGTAGTGAACTCATCAGAAGAGAAGGCATTAGGAAAACAAGGTGAACCATGCTAGGAGTAGGACTTTGCTTAGGATATAGAGCGAGTGCTTGAACAGATGGATAGAAACATGGAGCTGTAGGAGTTAGAGTAGGACATCGACCTCATGCGTCACCACCAAGAGGTCGACTCACCAAATTCACTACATCCATAAGATGAGAAAGTCCCAAGAGAAAAAGGAGATGCTAAGATCCTTGGAGAACGTCTGGAGGGAGAGATGAACAAAATCTCATTGGACGAGTCTCAACATAGAGTTGTAAAATATCGTAGAGTGTCAACTCTAAAATATCATACATCTCCTGTGTAGTATGAGGAAAGAGTGACAATGTAATACATGTGAAAAAATCCAGTAGCCTTGGTCGATGCCACTACAGCATATGTTAAAGCCACTAGCTCAAGGTTTTGCTTTTTGATAGATGAGAATGAGTGAATGGCTAAGGAGCTATAGAAGGCCAAGCAAGGAGGAGAGTTGGTGACATCATCCACCTAAGAAGAACTGAAGAAGGAAATACTAGATGAAGTATTCTTCCTCGACACAATGATGCAGATGTTATATTCCATGTTTGGTACCATTCATAAGGTAGTTGTCCATCTCAACAGATGGCAGCAACGATGCACTAGAAGAGCATGCATCTTTTTGAACGTGAATGTTGTTTTTGATTACACGCAAACTTGGATGATGAGATACAAGGGAGCCTTGGTTCAATTGCCTAAGATGATGAAGCCCAGAGTAGTTGAGCTACTGAAGGCATGCATCTCAATTCAGATCTGAAACTATCAAGAGCTCTTGTAGCTCATCACTAGTCTGTAGGCTTCCCATGCATGATTATTCAAGAGTATGGAGGTTGTCGTGCATGCACATGTGATCCCATGTATTGGGATTATCACCCAGGAAAATACAAAGGCATAGATCTGGATAGAGCTTGACTCATACTTTCATAAGTTGATGCACATAGCCACCAACCCATACTTTCCAATTAGTGCAAACACCATGTACAAGTATGTTGCTAGTCTGACTGCATTGAAGACAATGATGCACATGCTTTTAGATGAGTTGGAAAGAGGAACCCAAGCAATGTAATTGGATGTTATGGAGGCAAGAGTTAGGTTCTAGAAAGATGCCACCTTGGAGTACATGGACACCATTGCGGACTACCAATCTTGGAATCAGTACGCTATTGTTGATCATTGCGAGGATGTTGAAGAGTTGGACTTCCCATGGCTGTCTGAGTCATAGGGATGTCTTGCATGGCTTGATCAAGCCATTTTGTCTCAGATGGGTACATGTGCATTGTAATGTAACATCTTGTCAAGTGTAAGTTCAAGTCTCAATGGTTGGATTTTACAGTCATAGAGAAGATGAAGAGTCATGAGGGTAGATGAACTGTCACAAAGGAGAATGCCAAAGGGTCACCACACTATTTGCTATAAATTGTCCCTCGTAACTCATAGTAAAGGTTTTTCGTTAGCCAAGCTTCTGATATGACTATCTTAGAGAGAGTTTGGACAATATTGTAATGAGCCTTGGCTTCTCCACTATGCAGAGCTAGTACATCTCTTTGGAGGAGCAAGCAGTTGTGGTTGTAACGTTCCACCGTCAGAACTAGTAGTTGGACATGGATGTATTGTACGACTGGAAATTAAACTTCTTAATATAAACAAATCCATCACATTTCATGCATATGTTGTATTTTATTTCAACTATCTATTTACTCTAAATGATATATGTATTCATTTGCTTACGCATGCATGTATAGCTATTTCTATGTATGTATGTATGAACCTTTCTGAAATGTGTTGTTGGTTTAACCATTAGTTTGGATTTATTGATAACTTGCCTTCCCTGTTGTGATGCATCTTTTCTCATCAGTTCCCTTCTTAATTCCGTGCTATCACAAGTTTCCAAGGGGCACACTCATCTTAACCCCTGTGTGTTATAACCTCTCATGCACCTTCCTTGGCTCACTACATATGTTAGACCCTTGTTACTAACATAGTTATATTACTTTCTTCTATGTGAAATCATGGTCAAGGCATTACCATATGAACAATTGGTGGGACTCCTACACCAAACGATTTGAGGTCTAATTGGGACTTCTTACTAGGGAGATCCCCTGACATGTTGGCAAGTCCAACATCGTCAAAATTTATGGTGCTAGAAGGAGGGCCAAATGACAATTTGTGTCCTCTCATCTTGTTTTGAACATTTGCATATCTATCATGGATTCTTGTACTCTTCTCCCTCCACGATTTTTTTCGAATTCTGAATCCGTTACCATCACGAAGGAGCTTTCTGATTAGTTTTCCACATACATGTATGATGGTGAAGGCAAAGTGGCCTGGCTTGATTTCTTACATGAATTTATTTCCATGCTTCTTGAGGAAGATGGATGTTCTAACAAACATGCTAGTTTGTTGCTTTCATACACGCTTCATGAATCTCCACATCGATGGCTATGTAGGCTATGGCTAACAGTGTGCACTCACTTGAGCACTTCTATGATCTCATTGAAGGCACTTTCTATCATTTTGATTCAGAACATCTTGACCAAAAACTGCTACAACAACGGAAGCTCTACATGTATCACCTATGGATTTTTGGTAGCACTTTTGTGATTTGTAGTTTCAAGCTCCAAAGAGCTAGATGAAATTTTCTATCTTTGGGACTAATTCAAGCATTGTGTTATGAAATATGTTCATCCCAAGAAGAAATTTGAAATCAAGCCTCACTCAATATTCTTCAATGATGGAGCTGCACAATCACAGAAGGATACACTCATTGTCACATGTGCCTGTCCGCCATCCCCTCATAAAATAGGTTTTCCACTGCAGAGTGATGCAGGAGACCATGCTCACACATCTGTTCAGTTGTCACATCCTCCCAACATAACTTCACTTAATTTTCATTCAGTTTTGGTTGTGAGGCCACCGAATTTTCATATGCATTTTGTTCCACAACCTTCGTATTCGTACTTGGCTAATCCTCCAGATGATACTATCTTTTGCTCTTCCATTCCAGACTCTACACTTGTTGTGGACGAGGATCAAGCCATTGACGGAGTTGGTGTTGCATAACCAACATGTGCTGTCATTCATGAAGAGTATGACTGGGAGCTTGAGCATCAATACTCGGTGAAGGATGACTCCCTTTCGTCCGAGCCCCCTCCATTCTTTCCTGACAATTTTGGTGAACTTGTCATTCATGCTTTCACATGTGTATCTCCATCCACATATGCACCCATTTTTGATCACTTGTAAGACACACTAGAGGTCAGTCCAACATCCAACAACATAGAGGAGAAGTCATTCATTGAAAATCCACTTGATCTTTCATCTGCTTTTTTTAGAAACACAAAGGATGAATTTGTTTTCTTCTCATATACCCCTCTGTTTGATTCATTAGATCATGAGGATGTCAATGAAATCATTGATTTTTCTTATCATTGCTATCATGATCCATTTACTTTGATATTCGATCAAGATCATGATTCTATCGTAGTAGATTTTTCGAAGCAACAGGTTTATGATGATTTATCTGACGATGAAGTCAAAACACACAAGACTGTCAAGGCACTTCAGCTTGAGCTAATGGTTATGTCAGGCCCTTGCTGTCTTGAGGTTGGTTTCACTTCCGGTCAAGAAATTGTTCAATCATTCGAGGCTCCTCATCACTCATTTGTATGCATTAAAGATCAATCTCACACACAGATCACACTTCCTCCACTCGAACTGCACGATCCCATCGCTCATGAATTGGAGGAATCTTACATTGCAAGCACACATGTGTGACGCAAGTTGTTTTTGTTTCTTTCATTTGCTTGCATGTCATAGTCAAGACTATGTGTATGCTTCAAAGTTGTACATAGTGTTGCATAGCACCATGACAAGTCCATGGAGCACATGTCATGCACTTGCACTCACTTATGTCTCATGGACACTTTTAAACATGAAGTGTATTTTTCTTCATTGTTATATCTTTCTTGTTTGCTAGTTCACAAAACCAGGGTTCTCGTGGCCCAAGCTTTCACCATCATGGATCAACCAATGTGCTGGTGGCTGCATTGGAAATGTCACTTCACGTGATTAGGCCTGTACACCATTAGCTTAGGAGTAGGAGTATTTTTTCTTTCCATTTTTTTCTTGCATGCTTGTTTTCTTGCCTGCTTCTCTTGTTTGTTTTCTTTCCTATTTTCTTAATTTCCTTTCGCATTTTCTTCTGATTCCTCTTTGCTTTGTTGTTTGTTTGCTTGTTTTTTTTGTAGGATAGTTTCGCATAAAACCATGTACGAATCTTAAGACAAGTTGAGTAAAGTACAAGAGGTCTTGTACTACTATCACTATTTGGTTATCTGTCATCCTACTTATGTATGTTGAGCTTGTTTCTTTTAGTCGATGATACGTCAAAGGAAAATACGTACTGTTCGAAGTGAACCTTGGTGAAAACATAACGCTTGCACACTAACCAGTATCACCTACTCTAGTCGGTTGTTTTTGGGTTAACCATTGTCAGCTCAGTCAAGTACAGTAAGGTGAGGGGGAAAACCTTAACAAGCATGTCAGAGGTATATAATAAAATACTTATTTGAAGGAACAACCTCTTCTACTCTCAATAAGTCAGGACCTTCTTCTGCATCTGAAATGAATAAGTGCTATGCACAATTAGGAGGAAATAAGAAAATATAAAAAGTGAAAATTTTTCAAAAAACTAAAAAATAAATCAGGCAAAAGAAGAGAAAGGCTTCCTGCATAGAGAGGTGAGGCAAGTAACTCTGATGGGGTACTAACCAAGGTTGCTAGTAGCAGAGTGATGCTTGTGTTTTTGCATGACTTCGCTGGGGAACTGTCCAAGTTTGATGACAACGGAGCAACACCAGAGATGAAACTAGGACTCTGATGACTACATTGTTTGTGCACCAATATACCCCTCTACTCTAATTGAAACAACTATGTTGCCTTGGCTTGGAATGTGTGTCAACAGACCAATAACTTGGCAGATGATACATCTTACAATTAGGGTAGTGTGAAACCAAGACAAACTAGGAAGTGAACAATACTTGCAGAGGTGTTAGACTTGTTTTTCATGAACAAGGTCCATTTAAAGAGTTGGATTTCTACTAGTGCGTCACCAAGTGTTGTATTGGCTACAACCACCCTCCAAAATGTTTTGTTAGCTTCCCTTTGGAGCCTCCCCACCAACCTTTCACATTAGCATGTCTTGCTTCATCAAGTACACAAGATTTAGTGATTTTCTTGCATAAAAATAGTCATCTATACAAGATTGATGCATTCCCCTCACTGCCTGTTTCTCTAGACTTGGTCCAATTGTAGGCTGAGTAGTTCCCTTAATAAATTGAGCAATTCTAGAGGGAAACTAGCCTTTCCTCCAAAAATTACGCAATTCAGTCTGGCATCTTTCTGGGCTCCAAAATTGCGCAATTCTACCAGTCAAGCTTCATCTAGAAAATTGTGCAATTCCTCCAATCAGGATTACTCAGCCTATGAATTGCACAATCCTAGGCAACAGTCAGCTGCTCTAGCCAAAAATTGTGCAAATCTCTTAGGTAGTTAGCCTAGTTCCCTTCCAAAAATGTGCATTTTCTCCCAGCAGTTGCAAAGGCTCTTGCATGTGTAGTTTGGTTGACCAGTTCAACCTAGGACCAAGGAAACTTGACTTGCATGCATGGGTAGCTTTTTCCTAGAATAGAAAAGGAAACATGCAAAAAGCATCCCCATATTTTAGGGAGTTATTTTTAACAGTTGGAGGAACATTCAGAGATTGTTTTAGAATACTTTGTCTAAGTGTCACTTTTCCCTAGATTTGTGGCATGCGTGTCATGAGATTCAAACTTATTTATTCGACACTTTATAACTCATCTCTTCAAATCAATCTCAAATCTTTGACATCCCACAACACATCCAGGACTCTTTGACACATCTAGCTCAACTATTCACAAGTAACTGGTCTCAAATTGTCTTTTGCAACATTTCTGTCGCTTTTTGTGTTTTTGCTTATGTGAGTGTTGTTTACTTGATTTCTTTGAATGCTTGCTATCATTTACATGCATACTAGCTTGTACAAGCACATTTTCAGTTTTCATTACTATCTCACTGTTGTTGCATGCATGAAACTATCTTTCACGAACAATCATCAATTCAGTGACTTGCTTCATCCACAAGCATGTTGTTCCATTTTCTGAATCTTTCATTCAATGTTTTCATGCATCATCATTTTTCTTTTTCTTACACTCAGTACCACCATGCATTCACTTTCACATTTTCTTTCAGTTGCCCGTTAACGAGTCTGGGAAGCCTTGGCCTAGACTCTGCCTCACCAAGACAAGCATTACAGAATCATGAGAGGGAAGGTTTTGTCTTCCTCTCAAGAAATGTGCATTTCTTCCCAACAAATATTACCTATGCCTACTTTGCACAATTATGAGGGATAGTGACTACAGGCCTAGAAAATTGCGCAATGCAGTCACTAAGCATGTATCCATTTCTAGATGAAATTGTGCATTGCACAATTTCAGTAGTCAACAATCAGCCTGGATTGGGCATGACACAATTCCAGCAGCCAATGATGCCTCCTAGATAGCCCATACTACTTTTGCGTAAGTTTTGTAGCCAATCTCCTGGTCTCCCAGAAGAAATTGCACAATCCTTGCCAGTCTTTCCCTAGGTATGTGTTATGTCATTCCTCCAACTTGCTTTGGTTTTCTTTGATAGATTTATTTCCATGCATGTCTCTTTGTCTACAGATCTAGCAGGTGTTTGTCCACCTCTTAATAGTTTAGGATCAATGACCTCCAAGAGAGTAGGATCAAAGGAGACTGATGGAAGTGCAACTGGAGTAGAGGTTGAGCATGTGTCTGTAACTCTATCGATCTATGAAGATACCAAGTTGATTCTAGACAAAGACACCAAGCTGAAATGGTAAGAGGTCAATGATGCAATTGTAGGCACATTTAGGGAATACCTAAAAGACCACCAGGAATATGTGAACATCCACAAGTTTGTCTTAGACCATATTTCATGCAGATACCCCATGTTCCCATGCGTGGACATGATACACTAGATCCTCTCGCACACTAACCTCGAGACAATGAACTTGAGCAGTGTTAGTGAGATGAATATTGCAAAATTCAGGGCACAAGATTATGATGAGATGTATTAGATGTTGGAGTCTGTAACTATCACGGAGACGCCCTTCATCATACCCAACAATAATGCTAACTCCAGAGACATTCCGAAGAACCAGGTAAAGGCGCTGGCTAGATTCAGGGTGACACCCAACTAGATCTACAATATGAAGATACTGCGAAAGGCATATCAATACTTGGTCGTTTTTGAATGTCGAATGTATAGCCAAGAAAGAACAGAAAACTTCCCTCAAAGTTGCATGATCACACTGGACCAACTAGCTAGAGAGGGAAAACCATGCATCTAGTCTGGCATGTTGGCTGATTAGGTTAAGGAACATGTAACAAGGGCTCAAAAGCCACCCAAAGTTATGCAAGCAAAAATCTACATGTCTTCCTACATCTTGGATGAATTCTGTGCTCGACAGGAGTTCCCGGGCTTGGAGTTGGCATGGTCACCGATGGAGACTGATGTGACCACTTTTTGTAAGATGTTGTCTGAATGTAGCTTCAGAGGAGTTATCACATGGTTGTCCAATCATTTTGTTTCCCTGGTTTACAAGTTGATATTCAAACAGGATCCACCCTACATGTCGATGGAGGCACTGATAGACATAGCTAACTGGTATGCCTCACTGTCTAGCACCTTCATATGGATGTACAACATGGAGAAGCCTCCACATGTGCTACCAAAGTTTTCCTTGGATAGACTCATCATGGAGGAAGTAGCCTATCACATCTTGGCAGAATTGACAGCTACGCTACACCAGAAGAAGAAGGCACCTTGGCTTACTCTTCCACTGTGCATTGGGTTATACAAAATCCAGAGCTTCAAGCATGCTAATTTCGAAGTAGATCAGATGAATATGTATCCATACAACCTTCGAATTTACAATCCATATGACCCACATTGTCTTGTGAAATATCACTACATAAGAGTACAGTTGAACTGGATCCACGGGGCATTTCATTGGGTGGAGGAGGACCCATGGATATATTGCTACAATTTATCCAAAACCGATGAATAGGTTGGCTTCGCTCTAGAATGGTTAGTGAATAAATGTGGAGCAGCATCTCGGAGAACATCAGAAGCATCAACAACAGTAGAGGTGAAAATACCAGTGCGCGACAAGGGTAACAGGAATATTGTCGATCACATGGGGGAAGAGCAAAGTGCAAGTTCTGAGCATATGAATTTGTGGAGAAAGAAACTTTGGCCATAGAGGAAAAGAGGCAACAACATGGAAAGTGAAACACACAAAGGCAGAGAGAGAACATAGAATGGAAGAAACAGAGAAGGAGTTGCATGAGTTGAAGGAGTAACTCTAAAAGGAACAAGAGCTGCACAAATAGGATAGGGAAGCATAGCAGAAACAGGTACAATAGGGGGTGAAACATGTCCAAATGGATGAAACAACACCCATACAAGTCATGGACTCATCAGAAGAGATGGCTTCAGGCAAACAGGGTGAACCATCGTAGGAGTGGGACTTTGCTCAGGAGATAAAGTGAGCACCTGAACAGATGGATACGAACATGGATCAATAGGAAATAGAGCAGGACATCGACCTCATGCCTCACCACCAAGAGGTTGACCCACTAGCTTCACCACATCCAGAAGATGAACAAGCCTGAAGTGACCAATGAGACACTAAGATCCTTGGAGATAAACCAAAGGGAGAGATGCACAAAATCTCATTCGACGAGTATCAACATAGAGTTGTGCAATTTCGCAAAGTGTAAACTCCGAAAGATCGTACATCTCCTTTTCAGGATGAGGAATGAACGACTGTGTTAGACGTGCAGAAACATCCAGCAGCCTTGGCTGATGCCATTAAAGCATATGTTGAAGCCAATAGCTCAAGTGTTGACTTTCTGGTAAGTGAGAATGAGCGAAAGGCTAAGAAGCAATAGACGACCAAGAGAGGAGGAGAGTTGGTGACAGCGTCCACTCAAGAGGAACGAAAGAAGGTGACACTAGATGAAGTATTGTTCCTTGACACGGTGATGTAGATGTTGTATTCCAAATTTTGTACCTTGCATAAGGTAGTCACCCATCTCAACAAATGACATCAATGATGTGATAGAAGAGCACATATCTTGTCAAATGTGTATGTTGCTATTGATTACATGCAAACCTAGAAGATGAGATACAAGGGAACCCCACTTCACTTGCCTAAGATGATGAAGCCCAAAGTGGTTGAGCTGAAGGCACACATCTGGAGTTAGATATGGAACTATGAATAGCTCCCGCTGCTCATCACTAGTCTATAGGCTTCCCATGCATGAGTATTCAATAGTATGGATGTTGTGGTGGACACACATGTGATCCCATCTATTGGGACTCTCACCCAGTTGAAGACAAAGGAATAAGTCTGACTAGATCTTGAATCGTACTTTGACGAGTTGATGCACATAGCCACCAGCCCAGACTTGAGAATTAGTGTAGACACCATGCACAAGTATGTTGTTATTCCAGCTGCATTGAAGATAATGATGCGCATGCTTTCAGATGAGTTGGACAAAGGGGCCCGAGCAGTGTACATGGATGATATCAAGGAAAGAGTTAGGTTCTAGAAAGATGTCACTTTGGAGTACACGAACACCATTGTGGACTATTGATCTTAGCATCAATACACTATTGTTGATCATTGCGAGGATGTTGAAGAGTTGGACTTCCCACAGTTGTCTGGGTCATAGTGATGTTTTGCATGTTTCCCTCAATTCATTTTGTCTCACATGAGTACACGTGCATTGTAATGTAACATCTTGTCAAGTGTAAGTTCAAGTGTCAATTTTTGAATGTAACAATCATAGAGTAGATGAAGAGTCAGGAGGGTATATGAGCTGTCAAAAAGGGGAATGTCAAGTGTTACCCCACCCTTTCCTATAAATAGTCCCTCATAACTCATTGTAAAGGCTTTTGGTCAACCAAGCTTCTGATAGGACTATCTTAGAGAGAGCTTGGATAGTATTGTAATGAGCCTTGGCTTCTCCACTGTGCATAGCTAGTACATCTCCTTCAAGGAGAAAGCAATTGTGGCTGTGATATTCCGTTGTCGGAACTAGTAGCTGGACATGGATGTATTGTATGACTGGAACTTACACTTCTTAATATAACAAGAGCCAACACATTTCATGCATATGTTGTATTGTATTTCATCTATCTATTTACTCTAAATGATATATGTATTCGTTTTCTTACTCATGCATGTATAGCTATTTATGTGTATGTATGTATGAACCTTTCTAAAATGTGTTGTTGCTTTAACTATCACTTTGGATTTCCTAAAATTTGTATTCAGTTTTCTAGAAGGTGTACCATAAATTAATACGTTGTATAGGAAAAACAAAGTTTTAACTAGTGATTATGCTAATAGATTGACTGTTAGCATTTCCTTTCTGCCTATTTTTAAAATTCGTTGGTTCCAAGTTTTCCATAAAAAACCATTTAGAAAAAACTCTCTCAGATTTCTA
This sequence comes from Pinus taeda, assembly GCA_000404065.3. Lineage (NCBI taxonomy): Eukaryota > Viridiplantae > Streptophyta > Pinopsida > Pinales > Pinaceae > Pinus > Pinus taeda. The sequence continues at coordinate 15,348 of APFE030033859.1, forward strand.
ACATCTATCACTGTTTTGTATTTCAAAGAGATCCTTGGACCTTATTTTTCAGGATTTCGTGAGGAAAAACCTCATGGAGAGTTTTTGACTTGGATGCCACCTCACCAAATTCGACTTGCTGATCCTTATCTCCACCCATGACTCTAGTAAAAATATGATATTTAGATGTAGATGGGATTAGGAAGTTTTCTATATGCATGTATTTGATAAAGTACGTTATTACTTTTATATTTTGTAATTAAGTTTTGCTAGAATTTTTTTTTTACTTTGTAGTCTTTCCTATAAAGACAGTTTCTGAAGAATGAAGAAGGGTTGGATTTTATTGTAAAAACATTAGAATTCTAGTGTATTTCATAATATCTTAAATATATTATAGTTTAATGAGAATTTGTAGAAAATTCATGTTTTGTAGTTCCTTGTCAGTTTTTTCTTTATTTATAAAAACTTTTCTTCATGTTTGGAAATTTCAGTGTATGAGGTCTAGATTCATTTATTATCTTCTCATAATTATCATCCATTAATATTTGTTAACTCAATCAACTATAATTTTGTCTCACTTCAGTTATTTTCTTCCAAACTCTCAATTTGTCAATGGATTTTCTTCTATCATGCTTTTTATATCTTGCTTATTAGATCTATAGCATTTTTTTTTAGAACTGGACTCCATGCCCAATGGTGTGTTTTATAAATATCCCAACTAAATTTTATCCATATGAACTAAATTTGGCCATAAATCTTAAACTACAAAACCTACTACTATAGTGACCTAGAGTAGTTGAGTTTTAGGGAGAGATCCCTCTCCAGGTTGAATGTCCAACTTTCAACCTAAAAGAGGTTTGAGATTACCTTAGAGGTTTCCCTGCAACCAGGTTTCCTCTAAGTGATAACATAGTCCATACGAATAAAATTGGATTAAATGAATCTGAACTAGATAACAAGCCATATTAGCAACCAATAATACACGATAGCAAAGCATGAAAACTCTAAAAGAGAAAGTTCTATCACATTAATAGTGGAATTTTGAAATAAAATTGCAACTCTATTTTTACAACAAATGATACACAAAACAAACGCTATTTTTTTTCATTAGTGGTTTGTTATTTCAATTGTAGGTGGTGTTTTAAGTAAGAGAATAATTGGGGAGTCAAATTATCTAAATAGTATAATTGCATGAATGCCTTAAAAGGGTGGGGTATTCTAATAGCTCTAGTACACCATTGTACAATAAATCAAGATAACCTCGATGGAATTTTTCAAATAAAAAACCTGTAAGTCAACCAATTTATAAAATACATAAACTTTATTTTGTTGTAGCCTATATTCTTAAAATAGTGTTTACTTCTGATTGAGCCCATGTGTATTCCAATAATACTTAGATTAGGTATATTTTAAATGGGAAACAAAAGTGTAAAATGGTTGAATGTGTCCAATCCGAATTCTAAATGTTAATTCATTAGAAAGGAAAGGAACTCTCATATAGATATGATTAAGAATAAATAATTGGTAAAAGGTTCATGTTGTCAAACAAGATAAATGAAAAAGGTTCATGCTGTTAAAAAATAGAAATAAAGGGAATGCAATCATACAACAATAAATACCATTTTGGTTTAATTCCAAAAACACCAATGGATAGAAACAATTCAACATCAATTGAAATACCTTTGTTTTAGAGACATGTGTACATAATTTACTAGTTAAAGAAAAAATAAAAAAAAATTACCTTATAAGTTTGGTCATGCCATACATCACACAATACTTATAAATATGAAAGAATTTGTGGTTCAAGTAACTATATCATAACAAGAGAAAACATTCTAGAAATTGATATTGTAATAATTAATAACACTAAACTCTTAATTACTGCATAATTTAGATTAATAAATCTCATGAGCTGGTCCCTTGCATTTCCCTTTCACAATAAATTCCCTTAGCTTGTTCTTGCATGTCATCCAATTTCTTACAAAGTGAAGAAATGTCCTTGCTAAACAAATTCTTGAAGTTAGTTGTGTTGGTAATCAACATTTCCTCTATTACAAAATCCATGAAACTTTTACATACCAAGTATAGTCCAAAACATAATGAAAATTGACTTCCATGATTCAATACCGCTCTGTAACAATGGTGGATTGATCTAAAATGTATTCCTCATTATTATAAATTCCTTTACAAAACATTATCATTTCCAACTTTTAAGAAGAACCCCATGATTTTCCCAACCGCCGGTGGGAGATGAACCACTCCACCTTCAAAGGGGGATTCCACTGTTATATCTTATACATCATGCTCTAACTCTTTGATCCCTCAGTAGTTAATCAAAGAAAATCACAAAAGGAAAAAGGTGTATAAATAAGGGTGGTAAAACCAAGGTTAGGGCACCTCATGCACTACAATTTATCCCTCCTACACATTATAAACCCAAAGTATGGGCTTCCCTATTATTAGCTACCCTTGTACCCCAACACATGACCTATGGCTGCTCCTTCTCATCCCCTACTCCATTCACATATCTATCACATGCCACTTCCTTTTAACAGATTTACCTTGACTATATTATCCCCTCTAGAGCTAGAAACCATCTAATTGGGTGCTTAGTTAACCCTATTTGGAGTTTGGGAGACATTGACACATCTCAAAGCCCATTATGGAAGGGCATGCCATTATGAAGTCCCCACCTATGGTCCATGATTAGGGAAGCTCATTTACTTGATTTATCTAATGACTTGCTGTGTTGGAAGGCTAGGGGATGCATTGGATCTTATGTAGGATTTCATAAGGTCTCCATTTAGGTTTTGGTCTTCCTATACGGGGTCCTAATCCTCTAGCAGGCTACATTGTCACATGTAGGGTGAGCATTGAGAGCCACAGGCCTCCACAACACCAGATTTCACTCTATGGATTCGCACAACCATTCAGAGATTGCTCATGGTTCATTTATTGGATGAGGAGGATGCACTTGATCCATCATGCCTAGCTGGCCCTAGATCTACACCATAAACTTGGCAAATGATTGAGGATTTCCACGATGATGTGGCATTACACAAAACCATCATCCTAGCCCTTGAAGGTGACTTCTAGGAATCTTCGATTTGTTTGGAGACCCGTGAGGATACTTGTGTGCCCCCAGATGTCATTTGGGGCATCACATGTTATTACAAGGTGACATCCCCTTTTCCACTACTTTTAAGGGTCCTTCTCTTCATTATGGCACCCATGGACCTCATTCAGCCTCCTAGAGGGCCCTATAAGATGCATAACCTATTATTTGAGTTGTTGGGAGACTTGTCTTTTCATTCGTGAGCTAGTTTCGTGGGCTTGTCACCAAAAGTTATATTATTAAGATGTTATTTTATTTTTGGGGCTTATATAGGCCAAGGAGGCTAATTCGAACTCCTTCGATGTGTATAAATATAAGTGAGGTGAGATCATTTCTCATCATCACTTTGGATTAGATCTCTCTCCTCTTTAGAGAAATTTTCACTTTTTGTTGGAGGATGAATTGGAGCATTTATGGATGAGTTTTGATGTATGGTTATTGGTTTATCTTCTCTTAGAGCTTCATTATTCTCATTTGTGAATGGTTGGATATACTCTACTACATTTTAAATAAAAAAAAATTGATGCTTTTCTTGTTACTTTTTGATATATGTTAGATGGGATTTTCATTGTTTTAAGGCTAATTGTTGCATGCAAATTTTTGCTTAATATTGTGCAATTGTCTCTATCATAACATTATCTCCATGCATTGCCACATGTAGTATGAGAGAAATATCATAGAGGTAAAATTTGACCTTGACAAGATATTCCTCTTGTACATTTGCAGTATAAAAGTTTCAATATTTCTTTCACTTGACCTGGATGGTTTGTGAACTAATTTTGAGGCTTCCTTGACTGGAAACCAAGAAATCTTACACATAATAAACATAGACTCCATTCTACCATGAATTAAAGCACTGATCTACCAAGGGTGGTTACCAAAAATCCTATTCTTTCACCTTCTCCGAATTATAGCCACATTGGGGTGCCTAGGGCATCAATTTCCCAATAAGATAGCCACTAAAAAGATTCGATCTCCTAGGGTATCTTACACTATAATTTCCTCTAACCCTCCTCCAAATTTGAGGGCATTCCAATGGTGGAATTGGAAGAAAAGAAAAGCCCTAGCTCTAGGATCAAATATTTCCCTGCCATCCCCAAGGATAACACTTCCTAGGGTCAAAACAACATAATTGAGTGAAATTATTTCTTTGATCCTTCTCACCTTGTCTAGGGTAAAAAAATTATTAATTATTTCATAACTTCCTCATACCCTCGACTGGGTCCACTTGGCCTCATGTGGTCCTTTCTCCTTCAAAGGATCATTCTTCAAGAATCATCAAGGATACCAACTTTAACAAGGATTTAGGGTGTGAAAAATCCTTTCAAAGTCTATTATTATATACCCACCGTCAAAGTCCTCTTCCTTTCCCTAGAAGCACATAGTACCTTGCTTAGAAAGAAAGAAAGCTCCACCCTTAAAAGCCTTCTTGGAAAGAGTCTGGGTCTCTCACATTCATTGAATTATCATTCATTAGTGACTCCATACATATTGGGTCTCCTCCCATTGGTGAAAATTCGTAAATAGAAGGGAGCCTTAGTTGAGGTGACGATGGGCTAACACTCCATTTGTTGTTGTCACCCTAGAATTTTCCCTTTAGGGATTCCGCTTAGGTCCCTTGCTAGTTTGAACGGTAACATTTTGGCGCTATTACCGTGAATAGAAAATGTGTATTTTGTTCCCCATATGACATATTGACATATCATTATTAGTGACTCCACCAGAAGAACAGAGCCCTAATTATTCACTGAACATTAAGGTCGATGCTTGTAGGGTGAAGCAAGAATTTTTCTAGGAATCTTTAATTTCACCCTGGTGACTCCTACATATGTTTCATGTATACCTCATATAGGTTTTCTTTCTTTCGTAAATTTCCCACTTTGGACATTGCTAGCATCCCTAGACATCCTAATCCTGTCGCAAGAAGGATGCTACATGGGCTGCGCCTATTTAATGATGATCCACTCTCTGCAATTAACCACGTAGAAATATTTAATGCCCATGCCTCAAGAGAGAAGGTTGGCCACCAATATGTCCTTATGTTTTTATTCGTGTGGTCATTTGATGGTCATAACTCATGGCTACATGATCACGAACCTAGGAGAATTTCATATATTGAAGAGTTTGATGAAGGTTTTCTTAGACATTTTCAAGTACACCCCACATTAGGCATCCAAGAGGAATATTTCATCGAGGATCGTCAAGATGTTGAGAATCTAGGTGATGAGAAAGAAGACAAATCCTCCTTGGGTCCACATGATGAAAAAATGATTTTGAGGATACATGTGGTGGGAAGGACAAATTTATGGAAAGTGAAATTGAGACCAACCTAACCTTTCTCAAGGATAATTACTCCCAATGAATCCTCTTTCGAAAACCTTGAGAGAGATGATCCCATTAGCCCCTTGAAAAATGACATTGAATATTATTTCCACATTGAAAAAGGGAAATCAGAAATTGTTGGTCCTCAATTTGATTGTGCTACCATTTATGGTGCTAACAAAGAGGATTAGTATGAAATTGATCTTCCCTTCCCCTCAGGCACTATTTATGATGACAGACCCATTCATAACCTTGGGAAGGAGAATATTCATTTGCCTTTACATAAATAAGGGTAGTTGGAAGTGATCAACTTTCATTTTAAGATAGACATGATCTTTCATACTAAGGGAATTTATAAGGCTTCCACTTCTCCTGAATATGATGCTATGTTCAAATCACTTGAGCCTTTAGATTGTGGGAAAGGAAAATCCATTGAATATCACAGTTCACTCTCCCATTTTCCTTTACTTCTTGGTCATCACTTTGAGTCTTCCCTGAGTAATTCCCTCATCTCTTTTGATATGAACTTGAGTGACCATGCCCCTTTTACCCTTTTTGAAGTATGGTGTCAAGGAAGAACCCTTCATTGAATATAATTTATTCGCTTTGAACCATCCATAGGATTATGATCACTCTGCGACCTCCCCTCTCCAATGTGACCATCACATTGAGCAACCTATTTTTTTTACTCCTTATTTCTCTCACCCTTCTTCCCCCCTCTCATCACATTCATATGACATCCTCAAAGAATGATATAATAAACCGTGATTGTGATGAGGAGTTCTTGAATTTGATTATTCATTCCACCATTGCGTACCTAAAAGGAAAGCCCGAGACATCTAAATTGACCAGTATTCTTTCTCCTAGGAATTCACTTTAGCATGGATGGAGATCATGTTTTCCCGCCTCCCACCTGCTTCATCCATGATGTGACTATGTCCACATTAGATTGGGGGGTTGCTATATGGGTAATCATATTGGCAGACATATGTATTTTGATGTGATGATATATTGGTTACAATGGATTTATGATTAAACTTAGTATCATCCTTACTATATGCATGTTAGGGTAGGATGCATTGCCATCTTAATGTTCTCATTAGAACTAACATCATATGATATTTCCCGTGGTAGATTAGATACATCTGAATTATAAATTTGCATATTTTATTTTCTATTGATTTTACGACCTATAATATTAGCATGTGCGATCTTGAGATGCCACGAACGCATGTTGCCCCATGTTTTTCCGTCGATTATATGTGTAGGTGACAAGTCTATGGTAGCCAAGAGACTGTTGGAGTTATCTTGACCTATTGTTCGAGTAACTTCTCCCACTTCTTCTAGAGATCACGTCCCTTTTGGAGCCAGATGTTATCCACCATTTTGTGGGTACTATCCCTAGGAGAAATTTTTTCTCCGATATGATCCTTAGTCGGGAGCCAAGATCCCCTTACAGTCATCAACTAGTTCATTGTGCCATTTCTTCGCCACCTCTGCCAGACATGTGGTCCCTTGCCCATCTGCCATGATCATATGTTTGAAGGTGGGCCTATCAAACCTAAAGGTATGCCTTGTTGTTTTGAAATTGAGTTTTGTAGTTTACTTATCATGGACACTTATGAGCATGTATTAATGGGGGGATTTAGTGGAAATAATGGGTTAGGTCTGTGCTTCTATCCCCTAGACCCCTTTTAATAATTTACCTTGGATTCTAGTCCCATAGGATCTCTTTTACTGACCATTTGGTTTCAAGTACAATATTTCCCAGGAAAGCCTAATTTTGGTTGCATGGTATTGATCCTTTATCCACTTATATTACCCTTTTTCCACTCTTTACCACTCCATTCATCATTTCTCCCACCTGGGTCCACATTCCTCCATTGGGTCCACATATGGTCAACTTGCCCCTTTCCCTTGCCCACACCATGGGTCATGGCCTAGAATGAAGCCTAGAGGTTGATGCAGCTAAAAAGAAAGTTAAAAGCATATATGGCCACATTCAACAAGAAAAGTACCACAAAATGCAAAATATGGTTGGGACAAAAATATTTTATCATGTGGAAAAAAAGCCAATACATGAGCTCTACTGCATTATAATGGCCATCACCATGGTTCCTAAAGGTTATATGAGCCTTCTTGATCATAGAGGAACCCGTGATTGTCCCAACCCCTAGTGGGTGATGAATCTCTCCAACTTAAAAGGGGGATTCCACCTTTATATCTTACACATCATGCTCTAACCCTTTGAGCCTCAAGTAGTTAATAAAAAAAAATCATAAAAGGAAAATGGCATATAAATAAGGGTGGAAAAACCAATGTCAGGGCACCACGTGTACCATGATTTCTCCCTCATACACATTATAAACCGAAAGTATGGGATTCCATATTATTAGATACCCTTTTACACCAAAATGTGACCCAAGGCTTCTCCTTCTCATCCCTTACTCCATTCACCTATCTATCACATGCCACCACCTTTTCACAGATGTAACTTGACTATATTATCCCCTCTAGAGGTATAAACTACCTAATAGGGTGCTTAGTTAACCCTATTTGGAGTTTGGGAGGCATTGGCACATATCAAAGGCCATTATGGAAGGGAATGCCAATATGAAGTCCCCACCTGTGGTCCATGATTAGGTAAGCTCATTTACTCAATTTATCTAATGGCTTGTTGTGTTAGAAGGCTAGGGGATGCATGGGACCTTATGAAGGATTACAAATGGTCTCCATTTGGGGTTTGGTCTCCATATACAAGGTCCTAAACCTCCAGTGGGCTACATTGGGACATGTAGGGTGAGCACTGAGAGCCAAAGGCCTCCGCAATAGCAGATTGAACTCCATGGATCTGCACAACCATTCAAAGATGAAAAATTTAAAGGGTTTGGAGGGGCTCACTACCCATATTAATAGTACTCTATACATAGATAAGGCTAGGTTCAAGTATTGGGTTACTTTGATAGAATAGATAATACTTCATAATAGCCAAAGATGACCACTTTGTAGTGTGGTTCATCTATGAAGTTTATCATCATCTACTAACAAATTTGAATGCTTGGAAAAGCTAGTTGGTTGACTACCTATGCTAATGTGGTCTTATATTTAAATAAATTTATGCCCAATTCCCGGGGTATTTGAGTCTTGGGTGACTTTAAAAGAATATATACGCTCAGTAGGATATGCTAGTCAAAATTGGGTTGTTTTATTAAAGGGGACTTTCTTGGGTTGGTAAAAATGGGACATTATTGGTGAGCTCCAGTATTGTAGAAATAATGCTACAACTCCTGGGGCTTCCTATCTCTCATTTTATCAACCCGGTAGTTCGTACAAACTTGGAAGCGACGGTGCTATATGAACAAGTACTAGCTCTTGTCGCAGCTGTCACTTGATCAGCCGGCACAAGTCCACTAGGGCTCAAGCCAACTTCTATGGCTCACAGAAGAAGCTTTATCAATGATGGACGAAAGCTAGCTCAAAGAAGACTACTCTACTTGAAAAAAATGAACTTAAAGTAAATCAAAGCATGTAAACCTAGGAAACCCTAATTTAACTAGTCTAACCTCTATAATGCAATGAATGTGAATAAAACTTCTACTAGTGCTGCTACTACCTCTAATAAGTGGAAATGCATGGATCTAAACTACTTGCATCATAAAAGACATGTTTTTGTACTTTTCATTAAGTAGGTGGAATGATTGTGATTTTGTGCTTATCAGGGTTTGGTTGTGCAAATGGGATGGAGAAGGAAGGAAAGCGTGGGATAGGTTGGGGAGGCTAGGTGAGGTCCCTATGGACCCTTAGCATCCATCCACAGAGGTTTGACACATTCAGAAGCTTGGCAACTGAGTGAATGGCCTCCTACAGGATGTCTGCAGGGGATCCTACATGATACTCAGAGGTTTCTATAGGATGTCTCTAAACCGCTACAGGATGACCTACCGTGAAGGGTTGAAGTGATGGAGGAGTGATGGAATGGTAGGAAGAGATATGTGAGGTAGCGATAAGGCTGGTGATGGCTCAGAAGTGGAAGAATGAGATGGGAAATGGGTGTAGGGAGTATGTTGAAGGTGAAGAGTGATGTCAATGAAAGGTCAAGAAATGAAGCTTCGTGAGGAATGGAAGACTTTAGGAGAGGACAGAATGAAGTGAGGGTCGAGGAGATATGGTTGCATGCGTGATCAAGATGGAGGTAATGGTAATGGAACGAGAAGGAGGAGTGTAAATGAAACAAATGATTATGACTGTCACCAAACCGAAAATACATCAACCTAAATTACTTATGCCAAAAATTCAATGAACAGCAATCCAAAACGCGAGGAGAAATATGTATGAGGCTGTGATGAAAGTATGTGTGCAGGTGTGACTGACAAGGAAGCATCTAATCAAGACCGTGATTGTATTGCAGCAATCATCAAGTAAAGTAATGCGTGTTTTTGGTGGCTAGTTATGGACTGCACCCCAATCTTCAAGAGAGATGGCAGTGAGCCTTAACAACCGTTTTGCTGGAGCTCCAATTGATGGTATATATCCTCTGCTACACTAAGCAAGTGGAAACAACTGTACCATAAGCAAAATCTATCCTACTCATAAGAAAACCAAATCACCAAACTGTAATTCGAATTGCATGTGCAAACGAAAACTTAAAGTGCTGGAAATGAAATGGAAACAATACCACAGCAGAGGGGATCTATGGCTCTCAAGTTGGGCCCTAACCTGAGAGCTATAGTCTCCTAAGAAAACTCAGAAATAGATCATAAACTGCCTTCTTTATTCATAATCTGATGTCGTGCCGAATTGGCTTACAGAAAGGAACGAAACTGAACTGTGCTCCAAAATTACAATGATAATATGAGAGTTTCAACAACCATCTAAGGCTAAGGCCTTCAAATTTATACAAAAACGATGAGCCACCGAGTGCCCTTGATTTTAGGAGCTCGGCTGTCCAACTAGAGTCTAACTGCGGATCTTGTAGGGCAGTCATAACTACTGCTCTTGTAGAACAGTTTATGACTGTTGTTCATGTAGGACAGCTGGCTGCTTCTTGAGCTCGGAGGGGAGATGGATTGGAGCTCGAAGTTCTTGGTGGGAATCACGAGGAATGTCCCAAGACCGTGGACATCTCTCCACAAAATCAGCAGTGCCACCTCATTGTCTCCTTATCCCCTTTTTCGTTGTCTCTTGCTCCCTTTTTAATGCCAAAACCTGGAATCATAATGCATTAGTCACGTAGATAAAGTGTCTAACCTTCTTCCTACAAACAACATGAATAAACTAAGAAATGCATGCATAAGCAAATAAAGATGAATGGTTTGAGCAAGTAAAATAGGCCAAAATGAGCCCAAATTGTACCAAAATTGGGGCTCATCAGTGATAACAATAATTAGTTATCTCTGGCTCACCTTTATTATTCATTTATGTATTGTTCACATCCAAATTTGTTGTTGTTGTTTCATTGTTAGTATTTTGTTGTTATGGCATGCCCTATTCTAAGCATTATTCCATGAACCAACTTGGTATTGTTCAGTAACATTTTGATATTTTGAGCTCTACTAAGTATGGGCGCAAACACAATAGCTACTTTATAGGTAAAAGTTTATACATTCTTTCATGTACATTTTGTAACACAAAATTTAATGAATTTTATAAAGGTCCATAGAAGCGTTTGGAGATATATTAAACCTATAGGTATAACGTTTGAGTACATTGCTTCTAAAATGAAAGAGGTGCCTTCTGCCTTTACTTCTTATGTTCAATCTCCATTCTTGATTTTCCCTAGTATTGATATCCCTCTACTCAATCTCCATTATTTCCCCGTTGGGTTTAAGCTAGATCTTGGCATTTCACCGTGGATATCCACTTTTTTTTTTTTTGCAGTGCTTGTTACCCTGCAGTGCCTCTTTACGATGGAGGGATTTTTCAAAATCTGGGTTTTTATAATGAAATTGACAACTGGAATAGTTTTGGCAGATTGAGCATAGCACTGTATATAAAGAGTCAAGATAATGGCAGCAAACTTCTTGTGGTATCAAATCAACAATAAATATTTCATTCCCCTCTTCAAAGTTTGGAAACAAGATGTAAACGGTAGTTTCAGAGGTAATGTAAAGTATAGTTTCTAATGTTTTTGGTCATGAGAAAAACTTTGGGTAATGTAATATGTTTTTGCTATTGAAAAAAACAAAAACTAAAACTAAATCTTGAAAATTTACTTTTGATCCGTTATTTTTTACTTTAATGGTTTTAATATTCAATTTCATTTACTTGAAGGCCGTTTTTCGTTTTTCCTTTTATGTATGAATGTAATTTTTAAGTTAAATAAAACTGGTAAAAGTAAATATGGGAAGGGTGCCTGTTTAAAAGTAAAACAGTGATCAAAATTTTCTATGATGGGGAACGGGACCCGTCAAATGTCCCCCGTCAAATTTGACCCCTGGTCGAGGCCATCATGACATTGATGTCCCGCGCTGAAAGGAACCGACGGATATGAAATACCGAAGAAATCAACTTGTCAACAAGGCTTTTCAAGTACAGAGAAGGCTTTTCAACATTTGCATGGGCCGCTACAAAAATACCAAGGCTTATTACGACGGGTAGATTGCACCATTCAATACCCACCTTAAATACGCAATGCAATTTGCACAATACCAAACAAAAGCTTTTGCTTTCAAAAATCATGGGACGATACTATAACCGCCCTACAACAATGTTCAACGAACTTAAGGCGAATTCTGAGATATAGTAAGATACAGTAAATAAAGAGGAAGACATCTCCCACTGAAACTGGCCAGGCCCGAAACAGAGGCGGTTTGAGTACCTCGAAGGGCATTGATAGTCTGCAACATTGTTTTAGTAACATTTTCTTTAGATCTGAAAACATCATCCTGGCTATGTCATACATAGCCGGGTAGAAGAATCTCATACATAGCAGGGTAGAAGAATATCATACATAGCCTGGTAGAAGAATCTCATGAAATCCTCCTTCAAGGAGAATCCTAACCCACCCATATATATTTACATATACATACGCACAATATTACTTGAGAGAACCTTATTACATAGTTACGTAAACCTCACAATAAATAAATAAATATAAAAGCGACAGAAGCATTTTTCAAATTAGTTGAGAGAACCGTATTACAACAACTATATATATTTGCACAATATAAGTGACAAGCATTTTTCAAATTAGTTGAGAGAACCAAATTACAACATTAGGTAAAGATGACCGAACTACCGGACTGAAAAAATTAGAGAAGGGTCTCTACCTGAAACAGAGGGGATTTCAGTAACTGGAAGGCCAGTGCCTTTAACTTTATTTTATTTTTAGTAATCTTCGTGAATTCTGACCAGACCGTTGTAGCGCTCTTCCCCAGCAGTTCCTCCAACAAATCCGCCCTCCACTCCTTCTCCATTCTCCATTCGTGCATTGAGATCCGCTACAAACCCACTCTTATACCTTCACAATCCTGTAAATACATGGCTGTTACTAGCCCTCCTGTATCCCACACTCGTTCAGTATTATCAAATACGTTCATCAATACCGATGGAGTTGGGATATTGAAGCCTGCAGCTAATTTTATATATTCTGTCATGCCTTCAAGCAGACCAAGAGGAGCCTTTCTGGCTCCGTCCCAGAGCCATAAACGACCCTTTTCTCTGTAAAGGAGGCCTTTAATCTCGTCTTCTAGCGAACCTGTAATATATTCGTTCTTTATATGGATTACGTTTTCTTCGGTCACTGTATTCTCCGTGTAATTGCTATCGATGGATAACACGACAGTGTGAATATCCTTTCTTGGATGGCGTGGATTTGCATAGATGAGATTGTGTACGAAATGGTTGGCCTCGATGAGAAGAAATGAGGGAACCTTCTTCCCTCCTATTCTCTCCACTCCTAACGTTTTCCACTGCTCTATCAGCATATGGTCATCAGGGGATTGTGAAACCATAAGCAAGACTTCGCCCCCACATTTGAGATACTGAGGAAAATTTCTTACCCATTCTACAACCCATACAATACTCTCAATATACCAAAAGATCCGTGGGATAGATCCAATTTGTACCGATACATTTCAGTTTATCAAATATTTAGTTGAACAGCTCCAAGGGTAAAACCAACCCTTCATTTAATGACCTTGTGAGCCCGGGGTCACTATATACATCCGTGGAAGGGCAGACAACACGTTCTCTCATTTCATGTCTCCATAAATAGTTTAACAAACCTTGGCATATAGATGGACGTGGAGATAAACGGATCCCGCTTTATGATTCCAAATTTCTATGCATTGATAAATTTGAAGTCCAACGATAGAAAAATGTAATAAAGATGCTAAAATATTATTATAAAAGATGATGATTTACTTTGGCCCAAACAAAACGAAAAACCCTATAACTTATTATCACAGGTGTTAATATCATAATAAAACTAAATAAAAATATAAATGTCTAAATTAGAGTCCATGGAAATAAATGTTGATTAAAATATAATATATTCTATATAAGCATTTATATAAATAATGATTTGTATTTATTATTTTATCATTTGTTAGGAAATATTATATATAATAAAAAAATGACATACTTGGATAATAAATATCAATCACATGTATGATAATATTAGTAATTGATGATGAAGAAACAATGAAGGGTAATTGCACAATTATGCTCACTAGATGATTAAACGTTTAAGTCACATATTTCTCGAGATTTGAAAAGAGTCTTTGATGATCATTTTGAGGTATTTGACTCTCAAAGGTCTCCCACCTATTCCTAACCAAGATCATGCTAGTCACTTGATTCCACGAAGTGTTCCTCCAAACATCAAGCCTTAGAGATATCCCTATTCCAGAAAGAGTGAAATTGAAAGTATGGTTGTTGAAATGCTAGAGGAAAGTATAATTCAACCTAGACAAATTTCTTTCTCTTCCCTAGTACTATTGGTGCACAATAAGGATGGATCATGACGCATGTATCCAGATTATATAGAGATAAATAAGCTCACTATTAAAGATAAATTTATGATTCCTATCATTGACGAATTGTTGGACGAACTGTATGGAGCAATTTACTTCATCAATTTGAATTTTCATTTAGGAGATCATCAAATTTGAATGAAGGCAAAAGATATTATGAAAAGAACATTTACAACTCATGAAGGTCATTATGAATTTTTGGTCATGGCTTTTAGCCGTACTAATGCACCTTTCACATTTCAAGGTTTGATGAATTTCACTTTCAAACCCTTCCTTAGAAAATTTGTGTTTGTATTTTTTTATAAAATTCTAATCTGTAGCAAGCCTTGGAGAGATCATGTTTAACATGTTGACATGGTACTCAAACTACTCAAGGAAAAACAATTATATGCAAAACCCTCCAAGTATTTCTTTAGGGTACAAGAAGTGGAATATTTGGGTCATGTTGAATCTCACGAGGGTGTTAAGATATACCCTAACAAAATTAAGCCATAAATCAATGGACTTCCCCACATCCTTAAGGTATCTTCTAGGATTTATCAGGTTGACAAGGTATTATCACAAGTTTGTTAAGAATTATGGGAAAATAACAGCATCACTAACAACATTACTAAATAAAGATGCATTTTTTGGACTTCAGAAGCAACTAAGGCCTTTGAACATTTTAAAGAGGCAATGTGTCAAGCAACGATCTTAGCTACACTCGAATTTACAAAAACCTTTATTTTGGAATGTGATGCCTTAGGAAATGGCATTGGTGTTGTTTAAATGCAAGAAGAAATACCCATTACTTTTAAAAATGGTTTTATGAATGGAAAGTATTTACAAAAACCTATTTATGAGAAGGAAATGTTGGAAGTACTACATTCCTTGAAGAAATTGTGCCTTTACCTAATGGGAAGAAACCTCTAGGTAAAAACATATCATCATAGTCTTAAATACCTCTTGGAACAAAGCTTACCTTATCCTCATCAATGTAATGGGAAAACTGAGATAGTGAACAAATGTTTGGAAGGATATCTTCATTGGTTTTTATTTGATAAAAAAAAAATATTTGGTTGGTTGGTTACCTCTAGTAGAATGGTGGTATAACATTTCCTTATATACCACAACAAAAATGACCCCATTTATTGTGCCTTATGGATACCATCCACCATTATTCACATCGCCTTTAAGAAACAATTCTATGGCTCAAGTAGTGGAATATCATATCGAGTATCAACAATAAGTTCTCCAACTCTTAAAGGATAACCTAACTCTGGTGTAGAATCAAATGAAACAACATGAATATCAACATTGTAGTGAAAGAAGTTTAGATGTGGGAAATTGTGTATTTTTATTTCTACAAGCAAACAAACAAGTGTCCCTCCAACAAGATAAGAATGATAATAAACTATATTGCAAGTACTATGGCTCTTACAAGGTGTTGCAAAAGATTGGTACTATTGCATGCAAATTGGAGTTGTCTGCACCTTTGCAAGTACACCAAGTTTTCCATGTTTCATACTTAAAGAAGGTTATAGGTGACAAAATACCAATTCAAACTATATTGCTAGGACTTTTGACAAGGAAGGAAAAATCATATTGGATTGTTAAACAAGCATAGAAGCAAGAATGTGACAGCTATGAAGTTCATCAATTTCGACCGATCTTATTAACTGGAAGAACTTACCCACCAAAGATTCCACATGGGAGGATAGGCATGTCATACAAAAGAATCCATAAGTACTCAAACATTGAGGACAACACTTTTTTGAATGAGAGGGGCATCTTAGGTCCCTATAATACTAGTGTAGCACCAATATTATTATTTTTGTGCCCCATAGAAGCCCACTATTGTTATTGTTGAGCCCTTGCATTATTACTTCTATGTAGGCCCAAATTATATTTTGACCCTTTAGACTCCTATATATACCAAGGAGGTATTATCATTTAAATCATTCAGAAATTATTCATTTATGAGATGTAACAAGAGGTTGCCCCCTTGAAGTGGCTTATTATCTAGCCATTGATCTATCTTTTATTATGTTTCCATGCTACTTTTGATCTGGATACTTAACAATTTCCGTGAGATCAAGTTTTGTTCTACCTTGTTCTGGAATGTGGTAAAATGCATTTCTCACAAAACTTTTCAAACTTACTAACTAATTGTTTATAGCTAAAAAAATTCATAAGGGGTTTTCATCTCTACAAATGTTGTAGGGATTCTATTTTTTAACTCCAAAGTAATACTTATTAGTTCATCCAAATATCCATTAGAAATATTCTTACCTTTAATTAAGCTATGAGCACATCCAACCAAATTTTTATTTTTTCTCCCATACACTACATTTATTGAGGAGTATGTAGTACAATGTACTCTGGTTGAATCTCATTTTTCTTGCAATATTTCATGAATGTAATTGATGTGTATTATCCTCCTTATGTGAAAATGAGGATCCCGATGTACCTTCATTCTTTCTTTTCAACCATGTGATTAAATTCTTTAAAATACTCAAACAAATCACTTTTCATTCTAATAAATTAAATTATTGTGCATCTATCTCTATCTTGAATAAAGATAAAAATATAAGAAACTCCACCAAGTGACTTGGTTTTCATGGTACCACTAACCCTAGCTTTAGGCTTTCCCTTTCCTCTCTTTTCTACACTTATAGAAATCTCCTCCATATGGTATGTTCCTAATGCACATAATTTACATACATTTTGTTCACTCGTAAAATTTAGAAGATGCTCCACCATTACATTATTTTCAATAACACAAGGCTATTGTGATTTACATTACCATACTTTTGATGCCTCAATTCCTTAGTTGACATAGTTTCTAACACCCATTGTTGATGATCCTTGATGATCCTTCCATGTAAATTCAAGATTATTTAATCCTCCCATTGTAGCTCCTCATGATATGCCTCTGTGGTCGCAACAAATTATAAATTACAAATTTCACTCTTAAATCTTGATTTGCAATTATGTAAACTAGAATTATTTTTTTCTTTATCATTAAAATATATATCAAAATTTTCATTTGTTTCATGCAACCTCATGGAAAAGTCATGCATACATCTCCATAACCTTTAGTCTCATGATATATTGTCTCTTACTAAGATATTAGCACCATTATTGTTCTCATGGTATGTTTAAATAAAATCATCAAGATCAATAAACCATCTATTAACATGTACATGTGTTGACAATATTGCATTTGAAATAAAAATATTGAGCCTTTTGAAATTATCGCTATCCGTTTCTTCTTTCAACAAAATTTCTCAAATTCCTTCAATGTTTGGACTCATTAAACTTCATTTTCCCAACTTCCAAACTTGCCACAATAGAACTGTCCATCACTAATCTTTACATTGGTATATGTTCCTGGTGGTGCCTTCACTTATGTGATTTTCCATATTCAACTTACCACTTTTAAGTCATTCCCACGACTTTCCCTTTTATGGTTGTTTTCCTTTGACTATGAAATTCAAATATGAACTTTGCAAGTGAAATACTTTGTTTTTGATACATGTTGTATTACAACACCTCATAATTCATAAAATATAGGTTCTTTTTCCTTTAGCTACAATACAAGTGATAAATATCACCATTTGAGATTAAGCATGTATGTCATTTGATATAATTGTATATCCATTGAAACTTTTTACTAATATCATCAAGTTTATCTTTAATTTGTTTAATATTTGGTTATGGAATGAAAGTTACTAGTGTTTTCATTTTCCTCCATTCTAGTTAAGATAAGTTTGTAATTTTTTATTTATACAAAAATTTAAGTGACTTTCAAGCTTTTGATGTTGTGCTTTATGTAAATTCCCAAGACGCCTTATAGTTAATCTTTTATATCTTTCCAAATATTATACCCCTCCATCAACATATGCAAGTTAAACCTATATTCCCATATAACTTGGGAGATTCATTCAAATAAGAATCCACCCATGGATTTGCTTCTCTCCAATGTTCTCTTATTTTATAATTACTTTTAACTAAATACAATGAAAGCTATAAATAAGGCAATCATTATGTCTCACATGAAACATATCATTTACATCACGCTCTATTTTTTAACAATTTACTTCATGTATCTTTAAACATAATTTTCACTTGGTATCCTTTCCCCCTCATTCCACTTGCTTTTGAGTGGTTCAATTTATAGGTTCACTAGTTTCTTCAAGCAATACATGCTTTCCTCTCAAAACTCTTTCACTAGAGTTGAAAAGGCAGATGGAGCTAAGATCTTGTCCTATAATATCTAAAGGTAAAAACTAATACCAAATTAAATAAATTAAGATTAGCTCAAATTAAGAACCTTTCTACTATATCAAATACACATAAGAGTATTCCTCACATACACAAATATACTATCCCAATTCTTTTTTTGAGATTATAGCTCACACTAATTTAACAATACATAGAAAACCAATACTTTTCTTGTTAATTTTATACTTTTCAATCCTAAACCACATTAACAGTATTTGGAAAATAAAGCTAAAACAATTCCAAATGATTAAAAATTTTATTACATGTGCTATTGCATCAAATACCCAAAAGAGTATTCCCATAGACATGTGTTATTGCATCAAATACCCATAAGAGTATTCCCCACACATAGATTTTTTTTTAAAAGGGGGGACCAGTCCCCTTGCAGAATCAGTATATTAGGCCATCTGTACAAATATTTTACATATATATATGTCGCATCAATCACATCCATCAAATACAAATATTCACATATCGTTGCACAACACCATCACAAATGGTGGATAGAACCTCGGCAGGGACCGCCGTTGAACCATAGATATATATACATAGATAGATATATAGTAACCACAGTGATGCAATAGATAACTGTTACAATTTTATTTGAGTTTACAACTTATACTAATTTAACCATAAATAGAAAAACTAACACTTTTCTCATTAATTTTATATGTGTCAATTGTAAACCACATTAAAACAATTCCAAATTATAATGATTTTCTTTTTTAAATTATTACACCTTTTTGCGTTTAAGAATTAAGTTTATTGATCTTATTAGTAAATTAATCTTACCATTTTCTAATAAAAATAATGATAAATTCAAATCAGATTTATTTTACAACCTCTTCCTAAAAATTGATTTATTTTGATGATATAATTATTGAATTTTTCCAACCTCCTCTTAAAAATTGATTATTTATGATTATAATTATGAATTATTATTTTTAAGTAAAACAAAGAAACACCAGAAATAATTTTCTTACTTTACTAGGTAATAAGGACATTTTTAAAATCATGAAATTAAAATATATTTACAAGTAGTAATAATAATAATTGAGAATTACAATAAGTTGTGAGGATAGTGCTTAATGCTGTGTGATAATAATTTTTAGTGAGGGCATTATTCTCCCATCCAGAAGATGGCCGTGGCCTAAACTCAAGTTTTGAACCAACGAAAAAAACAAAACGCAACAAACCGCACGATACCGTCGGCGCCATCATGGCGTCGACGTCACGCACTAAAAAGAACCGACGAATATGAAAAACCTAAGAGGTCAACTCTTTCACGAAGGATTTTCAAGTACACATGCCAAGGCTTCTCAACCTTTTCATGGGGCGCTACAAAAATACCCTCGCTTAATCGCACCATTCAATACCCACCTTAAATACGGCAATGCAATTTGCACAATACCAAACAAAAGCTTTTGGGCCTTTCAAAAATCATGGGACGATACTATAACCGCCCTACAACATCAAGTAATGATCAACGAACTCAAGGCGAATTCTGAGATACAGAAAATAAAGAGGAAGAAAACTGCCACTGAAACTGGCAAAACCCGAAACAGAGGCGGTTTGAGTACCTGGAGGCTGGAATTGCATTGAGAATCTGCAACAATGGTTTTTAATAACATTTTTTAGTTCTGAAAGCATTGTCCTGGCTATGTCATATTTACTAGTGGGGTGGAAGAATCTCATGAAATCCTACTTCAAAGGGAACCCAACACACATATATATATACATACATACGCAAGTGATAGAATGATTTTTTAAATTACTTGAGAGAACCGTATTACAACATTACGTAAATCCCAACACATATATATGCACAATATTAGCGACAGAAGCAATTTTCAAATTACTTGAGAGAACCGCATTACAACATTAGGTAAAGATGACCGAACTACCGCACTGAAAAAAATAGAGAGGGGTCTGTACCTGAAACAAAGGGGGTTTCATTAACTGGAAGGCCAGTGCCAATCTTCAACTTTATTTTATTTTTAATAATCTTCTTGAATTCTGACCACACCATTGTGACACTCTCCCCCAAAATCTCTTCTAGCAAATCGTCCTTCCACTCCTTCTCCATTCGGGCATTGAGATCTGCTACAAACCCACTCTTGATACCTTCACAATACTGTAAATACATGGCTGTTACTAGCCCTCCTGCATCCCACACTCGTTCAGCATTATCAAGTACGTTCATCAATACCGAGGGAGTTGGGACATTGAATCCTGCAACTAATTTTATATATTCAGCCATGCCTTCAAGCAGACCAAGAGGAGCCTTTCTGCCTCCGTCCCAGAGCCATAAACGACCCGTTTCTCTGTAAAGGAGGCCTCTAATCTCGTCTTCTAGCGAACCTGTAATATATTCGCTATTTATATGGATTACATTGTCTTCTGTCACTGCATTATCGGTGTAATTGCTATCGATGGATAACACGACTGTGTGAATATCTTTTCTTGGATAGCGGGGATCTGCATAGAGGATTTTGTGTACGAAATGGGTGGCCTCCATGAGAAGAAGAGAGAGAACCTTGTCCCCTCCTATTGCCTTCCCCACCACTACGTATTCCACTGCTCTCTCAGCAGATTCGTAGTTTGCCCATATTGTAAGGATTGTGATGACCATAAGCAACACAATTTGCCTCCACATTTGAGACACACAGGAAATTTTGATCCCCATTCTACAACCCACACAATACTCTCAATCTACCCAAGGGTCGGAGGGAAAGATCCACTTTATACTGATACATTTCAGTTTATCAAATTGTTAGTTGAACAATTACAAGCGTACAACCTACCCTCCATTAGAATACCATGTGAGGGTGGGGTCACCATATCCCAAATCTGGTAACTTTCCTGACGCCGTAGACATCCTTAAACGGCATACAACACGTTTATCTCATTTCATGTCTCCATAAATATTTTAATCACCCTTGGCATATAGATGGTCCCTTGGCATATAGATGGACGTGGAGATACACGAGGCTTGTGTTATGATTTCCAAAATTTATATTCATTGATAACTTTGAAGTCCAAAGATAGAAAAATGAAATAAAGATGCTAAAATATTATTATAAAAGTTGATGATTCACTTTGGGAGGAAGAAAACGTAAACACCTAAAACTTATCATTGGAAGTGTTAATATTATAATAAAATCAAATAAAAATATAAGTGTGCGAACTAGAGTAGGTTGGAAATAAATGTGGGTAACATATAATATATTTTATTTAATAATTTATTTTTAAATATTATTATATAATATATTTTATTTAATATAGCGGGTCGCACGTTTGTTAGGAAATAATCATAAAAATATGATATGATACAAAAAAAAAATCTAGCATAATTTGTTGTTGATATATTTTTATAACAAAGCCTTTTTAAATGAGATACAGAATACATTAATAAATATGATTGATATATAATTGAAAAATGTGTATGGTTGAATTTAATTTTAATATTGATATTGATTATTGATTTAATAATATACTATTATATAAAAAAAATATGAAAATTAATTATTATTATTTAATTAATTAAATAATAATCAATACACAAAATTTTATTAATAAATATTTATTTACATCTTCGTTTTATAACATTAAATATTATAAAATTACAATAGAAATAATCAACTTATAAATGAAAATTAGAAATTATTATCATATAGTGTTTTATAATTATGATTAATAATATTTAGTATTATATTATACGTTTTAATATATATTTTAATTAAATATACAAAATATTATAAAATCAAATTAATATAAAATTATAACTATTATAAAACAATTTCTGCTTCTCAATAAAAATACAACCTAATAATATACAATTCAATACGTTATATACCGAAAACAATAAAATTTATTATATATAAATCTTAATATGTATTCTAATATATAACTAGCATAATTATTCGGTATAAATTATGATTATTATTATTAATTAATATTAATATTATTAAATTTAGATACCAATATTATTAAATTTAATAACATTATTGATTAAAAATAATTGTTTGTTTGTCAAGTTCCTGCGACTCTTTAAGCTTGACTTGTGGCTTGAAGAGGCACGACCCTGAGTGTAAGGACTTGTGGGCATGTGGTGCAAAGTGTGACGAGTTGAGGCTAAGGCGTGTGAGTGAGCATGTGTAAAATGCATATGGGAGACTTAGCTAAGACGAACTTTTACCGTTGGGACGTGTTGGACATGACCCATAGGCCGACCTCATGAGATTTGCATTTTGAGTGAAAGTTGGTTGGCGGTCCCGTGTGATGGGCAGGCCGACCAACGAAGGCAAACGAATTGGCAAAAATGAGGGCATCGGCTGAACGTGTTAGATGAGTCGGCCAAGCAACGCGACTCGCCCAACCGTCCGTATATATGAGATGTGAGTTGGAGCGTTGGAGGGCATCAATTCAAACTCGCTCATCATCAAACGAGAAGTGCGAAGGGTGAAGAGAGTTGTAGCAAGGTGTAGGTGATGCGCTCGCTCTACGAGCAACTCTACACGAAGGTTGGCAGGAGTTTTGGTGATGGGTGTAGCATGGGTCATTGGTCGCACGAAGGCGCCCGCACTGTTCGAAGGTGAACACGGGTCGTGGGTTGCACGAAGGCACCCCCTCGCTGTGCAGAGGTAAACATGGGTGTGTGTGTAGGTGCCTGCCATTTAATTGAAAACTCGGGTGGAAAGGTGCGTGAGAGCACCCGCCTGCCGATTGGAGACTCGGGTGGAGAGTACGGTGAGGCACTCGCCCGACGGTCGTAAGTGTGGGTGGAGGGTGCATGAAGGCACCCGCTCGCCAGATGACATGAAGTTCGGTTGTAGAGTTTTTGTTGGTGGTCCATGTGAGGGCGTGCCCGCCAAACTCAGGCACGACAACTCGTGTGTTGAAATAGTGAGGCTGCACGAAGGTGTTGTTGGGTGAAAATTTGGCTAAGTATGAAACTTGGGGTTTCCCAAGTATACTTGTAAAATTGTAAAGTTGTATAATATATTGAAATTGGGTAGACTCATTGTTTAGGGAGTTGTTCCTCCCTTTATACTGTTGCAATTGTGTTCTTATATTTAATTGTTGTGGATAATGAATGTGTATGGGTGTTCATTAGTATAAAAGAATAATAATAATACTTGGTGAGGAAAAATAAACTAAGTATCGAATGTTAAGGCATAGTCCATGAACATAAGTATTGGTGAAAAGAAAGTGTTCGGTGGTGCCACACTCACTATAAGTAGTTGAAAGACTACCACAGGTGTAGGGGTGTGACAGATTGTATCAGAGCTAGTCTGAAAACTTGGTGAGAAGTTTTGCAGGAAGTTGGTGTTGGTGATAGACACCTTGATAGTTGGTGTTTGAGAAGGGTTGCTCATGACAGTGGAAAAAGGTACTTGCAGATGAAGGAAGTTGATCTCACTGACAGGTGGAATCAAGAGTTGGTTCAATTTTGCAAGGAACTTGGTGAAGGTTGAAATGGAAAGATGGTGGATGAACCTATGACAGGTGAATCAGCCATAATGCAAGTGAAGTCTTCTGATACAAGGTGTTGGAACAAATGGGTAGATGGAGTTCTAATTGGGTTTTGATGAAGGTTGAGAATCTGAAGATTTGAGAAGGTTGTTTGGGACTAAGGAAGGAACTTGAAGAACTCAAAATCCAATGCAGAAGTACGATAGATGGTGAACTCAGAGAACTTGATAAGGAGATCTGACAAATTGGTCTTGGTCTTCAAGATCTCTTGGATGAGAGAGCCCGATTAAGGAAGAAAAGTGCCATGGTGGAAGCCAAAGTCAAGCAAATTGACGAGGAGATAAAGAAGAATCTTCTTGCTAAGAAGATTGTTGTAATTGTGTAGGAAGAGCTCGACTACATTGACAGGCTGGGGACTCACTACCATGACAATCCAGAGGATGTTCAAAAGCTTAGTTCCATGAAGGTAGTCAATGGACACTTGGTTGGTGCACTTGAGTGGAATGTGATCGAGGACAAGCTTGAAGGGAATCAAGCTGGACCAGGATCGGGCTGCTTAGAAGAGCTAAGCAAGGAAGTGAAGTACCTTAGGAGGAATATAAAGTTGGAGCATAAGTCAATTGACACTTTTGAGGCCGAATTCTTAAAGAAGGTTGCTGATGTGAGACACTAGGTAAAGCTGACAGAAGGAGGTGATGCCTTGAGGTTGAGTTTTGTGCAGGTGACCGTGAAAGGCAAGAGATTATAGCTTTGGTGGATATGGGGGCTACTCATAACTTCTTAAGAAGGAAAGCATCAAAGTCTTTTCGAAAGAAAGCAAATATGGAGAAAGAGTGGAGTGCTTTCAAAGTAGTGAACTCTACCATGAAAGTTGTTACTGGTGTGATGGAAAACACTCAGGTGAAAGTGGGATCGTGGTTTCAAAATTTGGACTTCATGATTGTGGACATCGATGATCATTCTATGGTGCTGGGGGAAGATTTCATGAGACTTGCACAAGCCATACCAATGGTGGACTGGGACATTCTCTTGATCACAGCTGAGGGAAGAACCATGATGGTTCTGATGAATAGAAGGAGTTTCTTGGGGTATAGACCGAGGGTGAATTCTATGACTTTGTATCCCAAAGATCCGAATGTGAAGCATGAGGATGTGGAGCAAAGAGGACTTGGGAGTATGACTCAAACACGATGGAAGGGAACTTGATTGACTTCGTTGCAAGAGCGAGGAATAATGAGGTAAGTGGAAGATCAATCTCACGAACATTGAAGCACTTGAAAAAGACATCATATACTAATGATCTTCACAATGTAGTTGCAAAAAGAGGGAATTTGAGTACTACTTCAGAAGCAGTGGTTGGAGAGGATTATGAAGGTAGATATCTAGCTGGTATAGTGGATTTTTGCAGGTACGCTATGGGCATATATGACTTTCAATTAACGAAAGCCAAGCTTGGGGAGCTTGGGTGTACATGTGAGGAGGTTGATGTTGTGCACAGATACTTGAGGACACAACATTAATCTGATACATGGGTGGATGAGAGTCAGCGAAGAAACTTCATGGTCCTCCTTTCTCTATAGACAACCTTGGAGATGGGTTGGTGCAGGGACCTTGATTTTGAAGGGGTTGTACCTGTTGGGTTGTTGGGTTGCTATAATACTAGTGATTACCCCATTACTATGGTAGTTGTACCCCTTATTAATATTGTTGTGCCCCTATTGCACCCATATTGTTATTATTGTGCCCCATGGAATCCCTCTATTGTTATTTTTGTGGCTTTATATTATTATTATTAGGTCGGCTGGGTCATATTGTGACTCCTTAGACTCCTATATATAGAAAGGAGGTTTTGTCATTTGTATCATCAAAGAATTGTTCAATTATGAAATGTAAAGGAGGTTGCCCCCTCAAAGAGGGTGAATTCTAAGGCGTTGATCTATCTTTTCTATCTTTTCTTGAGCTGGTTTCATAACATTTGGTATCAGAGCTTTGGA
>APFE030033859.1:48180-63612 GCA_000404065.3 Pinus taeda
TGAAAGACTACCGCAGGTGTCAGGGCGTTACATTGGGGATCTAAGTCATCAAAGTCACCTAGGGATTGCACCCGGCATGGGCAAGACCAACTTTTAGCTATCTAGATTTTTTAGTATGTCTCCCCCCCCTTGCATTGGGTACAACCACCCCATGTGAGGTTTGATCCTAGCTCCCCTTGCTGACAAAGCTCATCCTCAATAGGTTGTGCTAATGAGGTTTGGTATTAATTAATAAATTAATATTAATAATTATTAAATTATTAACCTCATTCATATAATTAATAAATATTAAACTTCATTCGATCAATGAATTAAAAATTTAAACTAATAAATATTTTATTAATATAAAATTATAAATAATTAATAAATCATAATTTAATATAATATTTTTTGTTTTTAAATTTATATAATAGATAATTAATTAAACTCAAGGATTTTATATTTAACCTAAATTATAAGTTAAAACCTTCTAATAAACATTATAATCTTAGAAATGAACCCTAATGTGCTAAGAATGATATTATAAAACCCAAAAAAATCAACCTAAGGAAATAATATTAAACCCAAGGGATCAATATTATAAAGTCAAGGTATATAAACACTATCACAACCATATTAATAAATGTGGTTGATATACCTTGTAGGCATCAAATTAATATATGATATATTATAAACTTAATGAGCTAAATTAATATATTAATATATCAAACCTAAGATTAATATAAAAAAATCGAAGATTATAAAGTCAAAGAATTATAAACCCAAGGGATTATTAATATTATAAGCCCAAGGAATTAAGAAACCAATGATATTAATATTATAAACACAAAGGGTCAATGAATCAAGGAACTAATAAACGAAATGAATAAATATTGAAAATCCAAGAGAATAATTACAAACCAAAGGAATAAATATAAAAAACGCAGGAGATTATTAATATTACAAATCCAAGCATTGATATTCCTGAGGTTTATTATTCTCTTGTGTTTATTATTGTCTTGGGTTGACAATATCAATCCCTTGGGTTTATTAATATAAGGGTTCATATTCTTAGGGTTTAATATTATTCCTTGGGTTCATATTATGAGGGATTGACTTTTTCACATAGAGACAAACTTTGTCATAATGCAATTTTGGACCATGCTCAAACAAGGTTGAACCCTTAGACTAAAAAACCCAAGGGATTGATATTATAAACCCAAGGTATTATGAACCCAACGGAATAATAGTAAAACTAAGAGAGTAATATTATACACCAAAGGTATATAAACCCTAAGATAAATAATATAAACACTAAAATAAACATGGTTTGTCGCAATGTGACGTTGAACCACTCTTGACCATGGTTGGCCATGATTAGCCATGGTTGACTATGATTGATATCATAAACCCAAATGAATAATAAAACCAAGGATTAATACCCAAAACCTAAGGGATTATAAACCCAAAAGAATAATACTAAACCAAAAGGAATAATATTATAAACACTAAAATAAAACCTAAGGGAATGATATTGTAAACCCAAGGCATTAATAGTAAAACCATGAGGGAATATGAACACAAGGAAATAATAGTAAACCCAAGAGACCAATATTATAAATGCAAGTTATATAAACCCTAAGATAAATATTATAAAAAACTAAAATAAACATGGTTGAAAATTATTGGTTTTACATATTGAGATAATACTTGTCACAATGCGATGTTGGACCTTGGACCATGGTTGACCATGATTGATTTCAATACCTAGACAATCTTTGTATAATGCAAAACTGAACCATGGATAACCATAGTTAATTTTCATATTGAAACAATATTTGTCACAATATGACGTAGGACTATGGTTAAAAATGATTGACCATGGTTGACCATGATTGATTTTATAAAATATGGTTCATGATGGTTCACCATGGTCGACAATGATTGATCATGTTTGAACATGATTGATATTATAAACTCAAGGGATTATTACTAAAAACCTAATGTATTATAAACCCAAGGTTATAATATAAAACCGGGGTATATAAACACTAATATAACTATCATGAACCCGTAAATAAACATGGCTGACCATGGTTGATTTTCAAATTGAGACAATATTTATCACAATGCAACATTGGACCATCCTTGACCATGGTTGAATGAAGGAAATAATATTAGCCCCTATGAATATGGACTCTTAGATTAATAAACCCAAGGGATTGATATTATAAACCTAAGGAAATAACAAACCAAAGGCATTAATACTAAAACCACAATGGATTATGAACCCAAGGGAAAATGATTATAAACCCAAGGTATATAAACTCTATGATAAAAATTAAAATGCTAAAATAAACATGGTTGACCATGGTTGATTTTAATATTGAGACAATTCTTTTCACACGGTGGCATTGGACCATGCTTTGACCATATTTGATCATGATTGATTTTCATATGGAGATAATATTTGTCACAAAGTGATGTTGGACAATGGTCCACCATGGTTTATTTTCATATCGAGATAATATTTGTCACAGTGTGACATTGGACAATTGTAGACCATGATTGATTTTATAAAACATCACTGACCATGATTATAGTCTAAATCTAAGGGAATAATAAATGAAAGGGACTAAAACTATAAATCCAAGGGAATAATATAAACCCAAGGTACATAAACCATAAGATAAATATTATAAACCCTTAAATAAACATGGTTGACCTTTATTGATTTCCATATTGATACAATCTTTGTCACAATGCAATGTTGGACCATGTTTGACCATGGTTAAACCCTTAGATTAATAAATCCAAGGGATTGATATTATAAACCCAAGGGATTAATAATAAAACCCCAAGGGATTATGGACCCAAGTGAATAATATTAAACCCAATGGACTAAATTATAAACCTAAGGTATATAAACCCTAATATAAATATTATAAATGCTAAAATAAACATGGATCACCATGGTTGACCATGGTTGATTTTCATATTGAGACAATCCTTGTCACAATGTGACGTTGGACCATGGCTGACCATGGTTGACCATGAATGGTTTCATGTTGTCGCTGCTACAACAGCCTCCAAAATTTTGGCCTACACCAAAATTTCAGAGTCTACTTTGACCTTGCATATTGTCATCGCAAGCATGAAGATTTATTGCATGTGTTTCCTGTAAGTGTTTTGGTCCTGTTTGCAAGAAAATCAAAGTGTCATCTTTTCGTATGTCAAACATCGTACATTGTACAAAAGCTAGTTTTTGTGGTTTTGAGGGGTGATTTTTTCTTAAATGAGTTAGTAATGCCATGTAAACATGTGTCGCACTCATTTCAAAAGTTTCAAGCACTGTCGCACAAGCGTCATCATGTTCGTTGCAAAGTATATCTTTAATGTCGCACTTGGCATAAATCATCACAAAGTTGATGCACCGAGGAAAGTATGTTGTTGATGTGTTATGGCTGATCTATGTTGTGTCATCAACTGTTCTAAGTGTGTGATTACATTCAAGTATTGTTACTATTCACATCAGCTTCATATATCCCACATTTAGTAAAATTTGGATAAATTATCGATAAGGAAACCTAGCCTCACCCAACCTCCCTAAACTGTGCATTACACAGTCTTAGCTCTCAAGTAGAAACCGTACCTCTTGGCATTATGCAACGTGTAGTTCCTAGCTCCCAGAACTGCTCATTACGTAGTCTTAGTGCTCAAGCCCGACCACTAAGCTCCAAAATTGTGCAATTCTTCCCTCCATCTAGGCCTGGGCCATGCATTGCATAGTCTCAATCCTCAAGCCCAACCCTTGACATCCTCAACTAAAAAATTGGGCAATCATCTTGCCTCCCTATCCTTCCAACACTGCATGGTTGGAAACTTTAGCTATCAAGCCCTCAACCTCGCTCCCTTCACTACCCTACTACGTAATCTTCAAGCCTAGTCTAGCCTGTACTGTGCATTACCTAGTCTCATGGCTCAAACTTGACCCTTGACTGCCAGAGTTATGAAATTGCATATTCGCTGAACCTCTCCCTCATCCTATTATGCGATTTGGCATATGTTAGTGGATCAACACGGAACATCCTAGACTAGAGATTTATCAGACTGGTGTTGTCCTGTCATGAGTGAATTGTAGATGTAGGTGCTCTATCATAATATGAAGGGATAATGAAGAAGGAGATGGAGAAGGAGAACATGCTAGAAGATGCAAGTTGATCGATTAGGAGAAAGAAAAGGGATATCAATTTGTGACTACAGCTCAGAACTTCATAATAATAAACAATCCTCATCTCTAAGCCATATGGAGGTGGAAAAGAGATCATTCTCATGAAGACATACAACAAGAAGAATCAATAATAGCTTGAAATTTCCATGTCATCATGAAGTCCATTCCATCAGTTTCATGTCATGTCATGCCATGAATCATCATATGTGACATCATTGTGTTTATTATGTAAATTATTATTCGAAAATGTATTGTAAAGTGGAAGTCGAAAGAACAGTAGTAAATAAGAAGAGTCATGTAAAAGTCAAACAATCATGAGCATAGTGAAAGAGTCACAAGGAAGGTGAAGGACCACCCCATTGGATATTTACACACCCTGATTATACAAGCAAAGGAATTTTCACCTTGCCTCCTCCCACAAGGCATCAAAGAGGCAAGCTAGTTCTTTGACGAGAAAGTAGTGGCTCCAACCCTCTTCTATTGGAGCTAATGGTGTTTGTTCTATACATGTGTCCTAGGAATTTCACTTAATATATGAAGCCCAATGGCCAACACCTTCTTCATGCACGGATTATCAATATTTGTATAACTATTTTGTGAAAGTTTGCGATTCATGTTGTTTTTCACCTGTACTAAAGTAGTTGAAATATTTTGTTTATTTTAGTGTTTATCATATTGAGAATGTGATGCAATGCTCGCAATGACTGTGGCACCATTGTGCACTATTCTACTAGATGTTAGATAGATCTCTCCTGTTTTTGTGTTTCTCTACTAGAGTGGTACCAATACCTCTCCTTTAGAGTCTCACTTTCCTTTTCCCTCTGTGGTAGGAGAACCTCCACACACCTATAATTGAACACTCGGCAAGTAGTCACTTGATTTTCAAAGGCATATATGCATTCCTCTCTCTTGATGACAGTTAGAGGTGAGGAAAACCTTTAAGAAAATGGTAACCAAGTCGTATTCCATATGGGGCTCCTATTCCAAATGGTGTGAGGCCTAATTGGGACAACATATCAGGGAGACCCCTTTAAATGTTGGCAGTTCGAGCATTGTTAAGATTTATGGAGCTAGAAGGAGTGAAACCAGATTTTTATGGCTGATAACTCCACCCACCCCCATCATACTTCTCTCGGTTAAGGAATCAATATTCCAAACACCTTCCCTACTCATATTACTAAAGTTGGTGGATCTTCTCACCTTGGTCTTGGATAAACTTGTGAAATATTTTATGAGCATACCCGGGCCATCCGTCCTATAACCTATCACTTTGTAAAGACTATTGGATCGATATTTGGAGTACATAATCTTCCTTATTTCACAAATAATAACTCAACCACTCCTACTGGGATAATGGTATCTACATTCAAAGATTTGATTCTTGCCACCCTTGAAGATTTAGTAGAGAATGCAGAAAATGTAGAGAAACTATTGCATCCTCCATATTTTAACGAAGGTGACAAAGATGACAATGTACTCTCATATGACACTTTCCATGGGTTAGGTGGCTATGAAGAGGAGGAAGATCCCTCAAATTCTGAAGAATAGAAGGAGCACCAAGAAGAGGACATGACAGAGCAATATTTGGATTCAGTGTCTCAGGGTCTACTTACTCTACTAGGTATTTTAAACAAGATGCCAAAGCACCTGAAGAGCTACTAATGAAGTATGACCCCGACAAAGTAGTCAAAGGGGAAGACCACTTGGACAACTTCTACCTACATTTATAGATGCTTGAGGTACGTTATAATAATGTTTCATGTAGACTTTTTCCTTGTATCTTAGATGGTAAAGTTGTTGTATGGTACCACAATCTTCCTCCAAACTCAATCCATAATTTCAAGGGGTTTAAAAATTTGTTCCTTGAAATGTTTACTACTGATGACAAAACCCAAGTTGTTATTATAAGATCTAGGAAGTATGAAGATGGAGCATCAAGAAAAGGTTAAATATTTTAATCAGAGGTTCAATCACATATTCAACAAATTTCCAATGGATATGAAGCCCCATGACTAGATCACCATTGAATACTATTTGCAGCTAAAGAGAAAACCATCGAAGCACCACCACGGAATGAGGACCCAACTCAAAAGTGGAATAATCAATATAAGTTGAGAATTCAAGGGACAAATTTTGAACAAGATTTGACGAGGCATAAATTGAAAGATTGCATTTTAAGGAAGATCGCACCACCTATCAACTAATATTAGAATACTTAGAATAAGTCTGTAAATACTTCTACAGTGAAAAGTACTTCTGCCAACTATAGAATCAAGCCCACCATTTTGAAAGCATAAGATAAATTCACTCCCATAGACACTTCAACAATTCCCACCACACATGATTATAATATATTTGGAAACATGAACAAAGCTCATGATAATATTTCAACCTTCAAGCTTACAAGCATCACAAGCCAGCGGAAACTGCTTCTTTGATATCTTGATCAGTCTTCCTTAGGTGATATTGCTTCTTCGTAGAAGGGATATGGTAAGTCTCTGGTCCCCTAGAATATGTTCTGAATGCATTAAAATTAGAATAAAATACACTCTTCCCACCATTTTTGTTGACATTTTAAATTTTTAATTACAATGTACACAATTTCTTAGTTGATTATGATGCATCTATAAATCTAATGTAATTATCCATAGCTAAGAAAACCAATGCTAGATGGGATAAGACAGATGCATAGATTATTCAAAAGGATAGGACTCTTGTGTGAGCTATTTGTGAACTAATAAATGTGAGAATTCATCTATCATCTGATCAACGAGTTCACCAATGCATAGACATAGTAATTGTGGACATCCCAGAAGCCTAAAGTGTATTAATGAGTAGGGACTGGTCCAAAAAATTATCGAGGTATTTTTCTATCAACTTGTCACATTTATGGCTTTCGTATAAGGGATGGGATAACCAAATCTAGGTAGACTTGGAACCTTACATGAAGCATAATGTGACACCATTCGAGGGGAAAAATGAGGTAGTTGATTTCACATATGATATTTGGAAATTTATTCTTGGAGACTAACCTAGGGTGCTACCTTGCTTAGGCTTCCCCAATCCCACCAAATATATAATTGGAGCCCCACCATCCTAGTTCAATTGGAGGAAATGACCTCTGTACAAGAGATAGTAGTAGTACTATTGTAGGGCATAGTTCTTGTACATACGATGTTTGGAATTTATTTTTTGATAGTTATAAGGAATAAGAGGGTTGCAGAGTTTGTTTTATGTTAATAGACCCATGATAGGGAAAACACCCGATCTCTAGCCTCTTGGAATTAAAGTGCACTAACAACACTGCAGAATATGAAGCACTCATCCTGGGCTTACAAAAGGTCATTGACCTCAAAGATGGGGTTCTTAAAGTAGTAGGTGACTTTGAGATCATCATACAATTTGTAGGAAATACTATACATTGTGTGTCACCTAATTTGAAAAGTTATCAACAAGAGGTATGGCATTTAATTTCTCATTTCCATGCTTTTAATATTGTATATGTTCCTAGAATGTGCAACACAGTTGTGGATGCTATGGAAAATGTTGCTGCTAGGTTGTCACCAATTAGGGACTTTTTTTCTATTGAAATTATTTTTAAACCATCAATCCCTGATAATATCAGTAATTTACACTTTTTTAATGATGATCAACAGAGACTTCATTTCATGGCAAACACTGATGTATTCAAAGATGCAACCATTATCAAAGATGAGCACGATAAATCATTACAACATGGAGCTTGAGAAAGCAAGGAGAAACCCATGTCGAAGGGCATGGTATCATTAAAAATGTTTTATGACTTCTAGAATTGCTTTGAAGGACCACTCAATGCCAAAACCCATAACTCAACATTATTGCATGAGTGGATTAATCTTGGAAAAAAGAAAGATCCGAATTTTGTTAATCTCGGTACTTGTTTCACACCTCAAGAGTGGCAAGCCTTTATCTACCTATTCAAGAAGTACCAAGATGTTTTTGCATGGACATAAGATGATCTCAAAAATCACATCACTCAAATAATCCAACATGTTATCCCAATTAAGGAGCCAAGCCTTTTCAGTAAAAGTTGTAGAAGATGCACATGACGCTTGAGCCCCTAATTTAGAAGGAGTTGAGGAAGATGTTGGATGCTCGGATCATTTACAAAGTATGACATTCAGCATGGGCATCTAATTTGGTGCCTGTAATAAAAAAGTCCAAGGTAATACACTTGTGTTTGGATTTCTGAAATCTCAACCTCACCTCGGACAAAGATAATTACTATGTGCCATCAATAGAACATATATTACAGACATTCTCAAGGTCAAAAATGTTCTCTTTACTGGACGAATATTATATCTACAACCAAGTTGGGGTCTCAGAGCCTGACAGACTCTAAACTACTTTTCGAATCAAGTATGGGATGTTCACATTCAAAAGAATTCCCTTTGGGCTAGTTAATGTTGGTGCAACCTTTCAATGTGAAATGGACATCACATTTCATGGACTAGTCGGTCAAAGCATGGTGGTGTATCTTGATGATGTCACTATGTTTTCAAAGAAAATATCCAACAACCTATGCCACTTGAAGCGAATCTTTGAGCGATGTCGAAAATACAAGATATATCTTAATCCTAAGAAGAGCATTTTTATAATGCCTAAGGGAAACCTCTTGGTGCATATCATAAAGAAATATTGGATTAAAGTAGACCCTAAAAGATTCAAGGCTATTACATAGATTCCCTTCCTAGTGAACAAGAAAGTCATGTAGTCTTTCGAGGGGAAGATAAAATCTCTCCACAACTTCATCTCTGACTATGCTCAAATTGTGAAACCTATGTAGGATATGGTGAGGAAGGATGAAATTTACAAGTGGAAAAATGGGAAAAAGATGCATTTTACCATATTAAGCAAAGTATTATAGAAGAACCATCTGTGCACATCTTAGATTTCAACAATGGTTTTCTACTGTACACCTTTTCTTCTAATACTTCTCTTGTCACCACGCTTACACAAAAGGATGATCAGAATAAGGAGTAGCCAATATATTTTATGAGTGCTAGCCTACAAGGAACTAAACTTAAGTATCCCACCATCGATAAACATACATATGTGGTGTATAAGGTGGTGAAGCACTTCCATCCCTATGTTTTGAAAAGTCATTGTATTATCTTTATTTTGCTCCCAATAGCCAGATCATTGTTTGTCTAAAAAGTATTGGGTGAGATAAGATTGAACTAGTTGACTCGTTCAAAAGAGTATGATCTAGAATTCAAACCAATTTAGATTATTAAGGGCCATGGTCTATGTCGGTTATCAGAAGAAGTTATGAACGCAACAAAAGATGATCCATCCAAGTGGGAGTAGGAAATCGCGATGTACAATGTCGAGGGAGCTACCCCTACTACTCTATCTGACTCTTGATAAGTAGATGTGCGCTAGTATCTTGAGCATGACACTTTTCCCTCTCACTTGTCTACACAAAATATGAGGGTAGTCATATTGAAAGCATTAACTTACCATTTGGTGCATGAGGTGCTTTTCAGAAAGCACTATAATAGAGTATTTCTCAGATTCTTGGAAGCACATGATTCAAATAAAGTGTTGTATGATCTCCATTATTGACCAGCTGGAGGCCACTTTGCAAGTGACACTAAAATGTAAAAAGTCATGCATGATAGTTTTTATTAGTGAACATTATTCAAATATGCTCACGCATATGCTCGTAAGCCTCTGATTTATTAGAAGTGTGCCGAATGAGGAAAGAAGTCAACGACCACATTACAACCTATCGCTATGAAAGAACCATTTCAAAAATGGGGTCTAGATGTCATCAATGAGATTTTTCCACACTCATTGAAGCAACACCACTATATTCTCACCACCACAGATTACTTCAAAAGGTGGAGAGAAGCAGTTCCACTCAAGAAAGTGAATGATCAGTGTAGTGTTTCTTTAGTTAATCTTAATTGACCAAGATTGCAACCATTTAATTGTCAACCCAATGTAGGTCTTGTTGTTTCAATGGAGTTTGCACTAATTGTGCTGATACACTACAACCAAAATTCAAAATAGAAAGAAACAATAAAGAATGACGCTGAATCAATTGCATAAATTAAATCATTCATGCAGAAATTAAAACACTCTTCAGAAATGAAATCACATTTCACAATTACCAAATCAAGGGTGCACCACACACTAAACCAGTGACTACACTAGCCGGTCAACTACCATTTTGTTTAATCATACCAGTGTAACAACATAATATAATTCTTGAACTGAAGCAGATATATTCTACAATTTATACATCAAAAACAGAAAACCATACAAACAATAAAATAAATAATAATATACAACTACTTCTACCATTGCAGTCCCTGCTAAAGAGGAGGGCCCTTCTTCCCTAGCATGGGTACAAGAATGAAAACGAAATTAGTTAAAGAATCAAATGAGGAACAATAACAAAATCACCGTAGTGTCCTCAATATTGAAAATAATTAAAAGTCACAAGATCAGAGTAACATTTATTTTCTGTATGTTGTCCCCATACATGAGAAATCGAGTTTCTTTTATAGTTATTACATACCCAAAATTAGGAATAGATCAGTCATGAGAATCTCACTATTCTCATGTTGATCATAAAACAGAAATCGTTATAACCTATTGCTAAATAAAAATTATAGTTAGATACATTGGTTAAGAACACAACCGTGTGGATCTGTTACTTCTAAATAAACAATTCATAACTCCTGACAGTTGTGTGTGGAATAGTACCCACAACTTTTCTAGCTTCAGTGCAACAACATCCTACGGTCAAATGATGGTTTGCGATGTAACAACAATCACTGAGTAACAACATCCTTCTAAAATCATCTGAGGTGTAGCAACAATCATATTTAACAACAGATGGTGTAACAACAACACCTGTAACAACATACAGTGTAACAACAATTTGTAACAGCATACAAAGTGTAACAACAATCTGCTCTACCATTCTCCGAAATTGATCAGTGTTGCTTGTTCACTCCATAGCCTCGTTCTTGCAAGAAACACTTGAAAAAGAGAAGAGGATCAAAAATACTTCTCTGATGCTTACTCTAGTTAGCCACGAAAAGGAATATTGTATCGTTATATTCAGTAAAGACATGGCAAACTAACATGATGGTGAAATTGGTTGTATAAATTAGGAAAAGGGTGATTAACATATGAAGTTTCGTTGGCCTAGAGGGAAGGAGGATGAAAACTGGCGAAAGAAAGTGTAGGAAATAGGTATAAAAACCACACCCAACAATAATGAGGCCATCAACTTCCTCGAATAGAATATCATTTCAGGTTTAGCATCCCAACTTCATTTTTTTTTTAAATGCAATGTACTTTTCATCGTTAAGATTATATGATTTTGCATCGGGAAATGATAATGTATTAAAACATTAAGCTAATTACTATCAACAGGGAAACAATTTTATTGAGTCCAC
The DNA here is from genome assembly GCA_000404065.3 of Pinus taeda. Taxonomy (NCBI): domain Eukaryota; kingdom Viridiplantae; phylum Streptophyta; class Pinopsida; order Pinales; family Pinaceae; genus Pinus; species Pinus taeda. The sequence continues at coordinate 59,848 of APFE030033859.1, forward strand.
AAATAAGAACCTCATATGCATCATTAAGAAGATCATTTTCTCCAAAAAAAGGAACAAACACTCTGCTTTTGTGAATTCCTATGGGTTAACTGAGTCATGCTAAAACCTTCTCTAAATAAATCTCCTTACTTCCTAGTGTATGGAAGCGTAGCCATCTTACCCTGAAACATCCATTTTCCTACCCTTCAACTTTCACAAGAATCCCAGGGCAAGCCATGCTTATTGGTTCAGAGTAGAATAAACACTCTCCACAAAATGCAAGAAGAACGACAAAAAGCCAAAGAAATTTTCTCTTCACTATAGTCGTATGAAGAGGTGGTTTAACAAGAATCCTGCAAGGAAAACTAAATTTAGTGTGGGTGACCTAGTATTGAAGTGGTACAAAGACCGTGAAGACAAATGCAAACAAACTAAGTTCCATCCCGTTTAGATTGGACCGTTCATAGTACACGAGAAGCATGGAAAGCACACATAAAATCTTTAATATTTAGACTGGAAGATTGACACTTTTCCTATTAATGGCCATTATTTAAAATAATATTTTCAATGATGGTCTAGGGTTATGCATTACGCTATGTACATAATTTGTTTTCTTGTTTCTTTTTTTCTTCTTGTGTTTGGTTTTTGTTCATGTAAATAAGCATTGTGTGTGAACATGTTTTCTAGATTCTTTATCTGTGGTTGACTTGAAAAGCCTTGTCACACTACAACATTTGGATAAAATTCAATCCTCATTCTCTGTTTTGGTTACGAATTTTGGTCAATGATGTTCTGATGGAAAATATGATCCTTTCATAAGGAGAGTTTTTTGTTGAATCATGATACGTGTGTCTATTATGGAAACCTTACTCCTGTACTCGGCTCTTTATGTTTCTTTGTTTTCATGCTTATCCAATCAAGTAGAAGAGGAAAAGGGGAAAATCTAAATGAGAAAACCTAAATCAAAGGTCTTCATATGCTTCTCTGAAGGAATAACCCCTCCTTCTCCCAATAATTTAGGATTCCTCTTCTGCCTACGAAATTAATAAGTGTCTATACCCAATCCTATATATATACATATATAAAGCTGAAATAAGAGAAAGGCTTCCTGCACAGAGAGATGAATCAAGAAACTCTGCCGGGGTACTATTTGGGCTTGCTAGGAGTAGAGAAATATTTGTGCTCCTGAAGTGACTCTATCGGGGTATTGTCCAAGCCTCGTAGCAGAGCAACACCAGGGATGAAAAACTATACTATGAAAATATAAATCTTTTTAACTATAATACCTTTTCCTGATTCAAAACATTGTGATATTATTGATCTTATGTTTGTGTTCAATCGAGAAGGTAAATAAGGGACTATTTTTATTCATGGATTAAGTGGTGAAACCAAATTGATCTACACGATGAATCGATACTCCGTGAAGAACTAGACCTTGTAGAAAATAATTGACCTAGAAAGAGAAGTTGGAATTCTATAAGTGTCTTGCTAGGTGTTGTCACTGCTAAAACACGCTCCAAATTTTGCCTGCAACCAAATTTTGGGGCCCACTTTTACCTTGTATATTTTCATCCCAAGAATTAAGACTTATATATGTGTTTTCTCTAAGTTATGTGGTCCCATTTGCAAGAAAATCAAAGTGTTGTCTTTTCTCATGAAAAGCATTGCATGTTTTACAAAAGCTACTTTTGGTGGTTTCGATGGGAAATATTTTCATAAATGAGTTGGTATTACCATGTAAAAACGTGTCACACTCAGTTCAAAAGTTTCAAGAAATCTCGCACGAGTGTCGTCACAGTCGTCGTTCTATCTTTAGTGTCGCACTTAACGTAAGTCGTCGCAAAGTTGTCACACTGAGCAAAGTATGTTTTTCATGTGTTGTGAGTGATCTATGTTGTGTCATCAAGTGTTACAAGTGTGTGATTAGACTCAAGTTTTATTACTGTATGCATCAACTTCATAGAACCCACACTTAGTCAAATTTGGAAAACATCCTAACTAGACAACCTAGCCTCATTCAACCTTCCTGAAATGCACATTGCACAGTCTCAACCCTCAAGCAGCAACCATGCCTCTTGGTAGTGTGCAATGCATAGTTCCTTCCTTGCAAAACTGTGAACTGCGTAGTCTCAATGCTCAAGCCTGACCCCTGACTACCAAAACTACACTTCTTCCCTCTAGATAGAGTTGAACTACACGTTGCATAATTTCAATCCTCAAGCCCATCCCTTAAGCTCATGAACTATGTAATTGCGCAATCACCTAGCTTCCTTCTCCTTCCATCACTATGGAGTGGACAACTTCAATCATCAAGACTTCATTCATCCTAGCTCCTTGAGCCCCCAAACTATGCAATATTCAAGCCCAGTGCAGCTTGCACTGCAAATTGTGGAGTCTCAAGGCTCAGACCTGACCCTTCACTTCCTGAGTTGCACAATTGTCCAGTCACTGAGTCTGTCCGTCAGTCTGCCACCCAATTCCATCTTAGTTAGTGGATCATCATGCAACATCTTAGAATAGGGGTTTATCAGATTGATGTTTTCTTATCATGAGTGAATTTTAGATGCAAGTGCTCTATCATACTATCACATGATGATGAAGAAGGAGATGGAGAAGGAGAACATGATAGAAGACACATTTGTAGCTCAATATGCAAGTTAATTGATCAGGAGAATGTAATGGGACATTAGTTTGTGACCGCAGCTCAAGACCTGATAACACTGAAGAATCCTCATCTCTAAGCCATATGGAGGTGGAAAAGAGATCGTTCTCAAGAAGACATACAATAAGAAGAAATAAGAATGGCTTGAAATTTCCATGTCATTAGTGTCATGTCATGTCATGTCATGAGTCATCATATACCACATTATTGTGTGGATTATGTAAATTATTATTCGAAGATGTATTGTAAAGTGGAACTCCAAAGGACATGTATTGAATATCAAGAGTAATTTAAAAGTCAAAAAATCAAGAGGGTAGTTATAGAGTCACTAGGGAGGTGAAGGATCACCCCATTGGTTATATATACACCTACATTGTACAAGAAAAATACTTACAACCTTGGCTCCTCCCATAAGGCATCAAAGGGACAAGTTAGTTCTTTGAGGAGAAAGTAGTGGTTACAACGCTCCACTATTTGAGCTAGTGGTGTTCGTTGTAAACACGTGTCCTAGGAATTTTACTTAATATATGAAGATTGATGGACAACATGTTATTTATGCATGGATGATGAATATTTGTTAGACTATTTTGTGAATGTTTGTTATTCTTGTATTTTTTTAGTTGTACTAGAGTAGTTGAACTATTTCAGTTATTTTAGTGCTTATCATATTGAGAATGTATTGTAATGGTCACAATGACCATTTCATCTTTGTGTAATATTCCACTGGATGTTGTATCGATATTTCCTATTTGTGTGTCTCTACTAGAGTGGTACTACTACCTCACCCTTAGAGGCTCACTTTCCTTTTCCTTTTTTAGTATAGGAACCTTGACATAACTACAACTAAACACTCACCAGGATCTGACTTCCTTTTTGAAGGAACATATGCATTCCTCTCTCTTCCTAATAGTTAGAGCTAAGGAAAAAATTTAAGAAAATGGCTACTAGGTCATTGATCTGGACTTAAACAGGAACACCACAAATTACAGAGATAATCATAAACACAGAATGCAGTGGAAATAATATTTCATTTCATTAATGTAAAATACTGAAATATGCTTACAAACAGTAATGGAAATAAACCAGCTAGGGCGATGGCAACTTATCTCTGAGAAGAGATGTGG
>APFE030033859.1:64582-99581 GCA_000404065.3 Pinus taeda
AAAAAATGTCGTTTAGGGCCTCAAAATGGCTCTGGAAGTTTAGGACCTGAAAAACTACTAAAAATAGTAAGTTGTGCTACAATTAAGGAAACTGAAAATGTTGAGAGAAACAATGGTGGGGGTCTAGGTGGACTTGGCAGGTGGCCACCAAGATCCACCTGGATCATTCCCCCCCCCCTTAGGAAGCAATGGTCCCCATTGCATTGAGTTCCTCCATGAGATGAGGAAACTTTTGCTGAGCTTGGTCCCTAATGAGCCGCTTGCCCTGGTGAAGGAGTTGGCCTGCTTTGACAACTCGATACAGTTGGATATTCTGTTGGCGAGTGTTCTTGATATGTGTGTCCATGATCCGATCAGTTACAACTTGTTCCATGCAATCTGGATTTAATTATGTGGGTGTGAGATGTTCTGCAATGTCAGATGTGTCTAGCAATGGTGGAAAGTATGGCCCAAGGTGATCCACATTGAACACCGGGTGCAGGCCAAGGAATGGGGGAATTTTGAGCTCAAATGCATTATCTCCCACAGCCTTAGTAATGGTGTAAGGACCATATTGGAGTGGTCTCAGTTTCCGATAAGCTCCAGTAAAGCGTTCCTTTTGCAAATGCAACCAAACTTTGTTGCTCACCTGAAACTTGTGTGGCACCCGATGTTGATCACGTTGTTGCTTGTACTTGGCATTTGATTTCTCCAGAATGTCATGGACCTGCTGGCGAATATGTTGGATGTGCTCAATGAAGTTGGTTGCCTTGTCTCTTTTGGACTGGACATGAGCCGAATCTATGTGAGTAGCTGCAAGTGGCATGGCCACATCAATGGGGCATAGTGGCTGGAATCCTAAGCCCACCTAAAAAGGGTTGTGGCCAGTCGAGCTGTGAAGAGCTCGGTTGTAGCTGTGCTGAACATAGGGTAGGCTCTTGCCCCATGTGCGTGGATGCTTTGAGTTGTACATGCGTAGAATGTGCATAATCATCCTATTGACAACCTCTGTTTGGCCATCAGTTTGAGGATGGAAGACTGTGGACTTAGTGAATTTGGTGTCTAGCATTGACCAGAGACTGGACCAAAATGTATTGAGGAACTGACTATCTCGATCTGAGATGATAGATTCTGGGATCCCAAAGTGCACCCACACTCACTCAAAGACGAGTTTAGTAGTGGCTTCTGCTGTGATATTCTTCTTGCAGGCCGCCATAATGGCCATCTTCGAGAACGTGTCGATGACCACAAAAACACAGTCATTTCCATGCTTAGTGGAAGGAAGTCCTGACATGTAATCCATGGAGATGGATTCCCAAGGTCAACTAGGGGTAGGCAGTGGGGCATAGAGGCCTTGCTTCTTGATGTTCGGTTTGGCAATGGCACAGGCAGTACATGATCTAATGTACTTCCCAACATCCTGTTGAAGATTCGGCCAATAGAAATAATTTTGCAGTACTGCCACTGTTTTCTCGACCCCGAAATGCCCAGCAGCCCGACTATAGTGTGCTTCCCAAATCATCTGGGCACGCTCGCTTGAAGGAACACAAAGGTGACCGAGGTGGCATAATAGGGCATCCTGGAGGTGAAAATCTGCAACCTGCCGACCCTCCAAGAGTGTCTGGTATGTGTGGCCGAATTCTGGGTCGCTTTTGTAGAGAAGTGGCCAAGCAGAAGTCTCGTGCCCGCAAGAGTTGAGCACGGTGGTTAGCCCCATGATCGGTGGACGACTGAGGCAATCTGCAACATTATTGGTGCTGCCCTTTTTATACTTGATATTCAAGTGAAACTGTTGCAGGTATGTAGATCACTTCTGATGGCGATCATTCTGCAATTTCCCTTGGGTCTGTATGAACTGCAGAGGTCGGTGGTCTGTGTGGATGACCGTTTCCTTCCCCAAAATGTAATGCTTCCATTTGCGGCAAGCCTGCACAATGGAATACATCTCTTTATCATAAGTGGGATACTTCCGGACTGTGTCTGAAAGTGTTTCACTATGATATGCCACTGGATGCCCGTGTTGAGTAAGGATTTACCCCAATAGCATAGTCAGAGGCATCTGTCTCGACCTCAAATGGTTGTTGCAAATCTGGTAATGCGAGCACTGGTGCTGTGCAGAGGCGTTCTTTCAACTCTATGAATGCCTTCTGTTGAGATTCAGACCAAAAGAACTTTGCTTTGGATCCTCCCTTGATGACTTCACTCAAGGGCCAAGTGATATGAGAAAACCCCAACACGAACCTGCGATAGAAGTTGGCAAAACCTAGAAAGTTACGGAGCTCTGTCAAAGTGGTTGGAGATGGCCAATCCCGAATGACTTGGATCTTGGCCGGATCCACATGCACCCCCTGTTCATCAACAATGTATCCCAGATACTGAACCTGGGTCATGCCAAAAGTGCATTTCTCCAAGTTAGCACACAGCTTGTGTTGCCGCAGTTGTTGGAGGACCTGTCGGATGTGGTGGAGGTGCTCTTCCCAACTCTGGCTGAAGATCAGAATGTCATCCAAGTATACCACTACAAATGAGTTGGTGAATGGCCGCCAGATGTCATCCATTAGCCTCATGAAGGTTACAGGAGCATTCGTCAATCCAAAAGGCATAACCAACCATTCTAAGAGGCCCTCCTTGGCTTTGAAGGCAGTCTTCCACACATCAGAGGGTTCAATTGGTACCTGGTGATATCCTGACTTCAAATCAATCTTACTGAAATATTTTTCCCCCTTTAGTTGGTCCAGGAGGTCGTCAATCCGCGGGATTGGGTACCTGTTACGGACAGTGATCTTGTTCAGCGCCCGATAGTCAATACAGAGTCTCCAAGTGCCATCCTTCTTCTGTACCAACACGATCGGGCTCCCACAAGGCGATGAACTCGGACGGATGTGACCTTTCTGCAAGAGCTCCTGAATCTGCCTCTTGATTTCATCATTCTCCAGAACAGACCGCCGATAAATTGGTCCATTGGGTAGCGGCGCACCTGGGGTTAGACCGATGGAGTGCTTGACCTGACAATGCAGAGGAATCCTTGCGGGGGAGGTGAAGATGTCCTCGTATTCCTCCACGACCTTGTCCATCTGTAGTTGTCATGCGGAGGGGCCCTGTCTGGAGGCCGTGGCCACTGTCTTCTTCTTTCCTTGAGGGCGTATCATCAGGAAAACAAATTTCCCGGTTTTGGAAATGAGCTTATTGCATTGTTTTGCAGTAATCAAAGAGATGGCGGTAGGCAGTGCTACCTCTGGTATCCTGTACAACTTATTTCCCAATGTAATAGTAACAGCACGGGGCCTTGATTCATACACAACATGTCACTTCCACAAGTATGGTTGTCCTAATAATACATCAAAAACTTCAAAGGGAGAAATGTCACACAATACCTCATCCATGAAGGGCTTGATGTTGTATGGAAAGTGACACTACTGGCTCACGCAAAGATCTCGTCCTTGGTGAAGCCACCGAATGGTGTACGATTGTGGATGTGTTGTGGTCGGTAAGCCCAATCGCTTCACGACCTCCACCGAAATGAGGTTCTTTTGGCTCCCACTATCGACAATGAACTGTAGCGGGGAGCCCTTTACCCACATCTGGGAGTGGAAGAAATGCTCCTCCTCCTCTGGATCTTCGGGTTCATTTTTCTGGATCTTGGTGGTAGCAACAGTGGCATTGGGATCCGCATCAATGATTTGCTTCCCTTTGTCATTCCCCTTGTTGGGTTTTGACTCAGCGTTGGAACATGCATTTGATTCTGAAACCTTTAGCTAAGCCACTAGTGACTGCTTGGCCCGACACTCACTTGTGTTGTGAGTGGAGCTCTTATGGAACTCACACCATTTTCCCATGTCTTTTTTCAGCTTCATGGTGCTGCTCTTTGCTTCCAGCTTTGGCGGGTTATCTTGGGCTACCCCACCTTGGCTTTGTCCTTTCTTCGGTGGTTTAGGGGCACCTTTCCCTTGCTTTGGATTCGCAGACCCAAAGTCTCGCTTCTTTTATTTAAACTTCTGCTCGATCTTGACGGCATATCAGTATGCAGTGCCGAGCAAGGAGATGTTCAGGAATTCTATTTCTTCCTAGATGTACTTGTGTAGGCATCCGTGATATTTGAGTTTCAAATGCTGCTCCGAATCCTTGATACCCAACTTTGTGCAAAGGGTATGGAAAAGATTAGTGAACTTCGGTACCTCTTGGTCCCTTCCCTGCTGCAGCGTGGTCCACTTTATGTATTCATCCTCATAGCTTCTAACAGGGTAGTACCACTCCTTGATGGCACCCAGGGAATAAATTCCAGGTGGGTGCAACTGAAAATAGTGAGCTGATACTTTCATCCTTCTGCTCGCAGTAGGTTTCCCACTAGTCGTTGACGTGGGGGGATGCTTTGAGAAGAGCAAAAACAATCTTTCACCGAGTCGAAAATTCATGAATAGAAAAATAACCCTCTAGCAGATTTAACCATTTATCTACGGCATCTGCATCTATCTGACCCTCGAATATGAGGATTTCAAAATTAACTTGTACCTTAAAGGGCGTGGCATTTCCAGAGTAGCTACTACAAGCCAATGTGTTGCTTCTGGGTAGCTGCTGAATGATTTGGACAAAGCTATCCATCATCGCGTTCCGTTGTCGCTCAAGGGCTTCTTCGAGCAAAATTTTGATAGGATCTCCTGTCCTCTCGTCTTTCTTCTGATCCACCATGGGAGGCCGTCGGGATTTGCGAGGCTGGTCTTGCAAAGGCTCAACCAGTTCAAGCCCTAACTCCTTATATCCCGACTTCGTTGGGGACATGCAAAGAAAAACAGAGAAAAAGAAGAACGCTCTGATACCACTGATCCCAACTTAAACAAGAATGCCACAAATTACAGAGATAACCATAAACACAAATATGCAGTGGAAACAATACTTCATTTCATTAATGTAAAATACTGAAATATGCTTACAAACAGTAATGGAAATAAGCCAGCTAAGGTGATGGTAGCTTATCCCTGAGAAGAGATGTGGTGGCTACATGCCTCTGAACTATCTTACAATGAGGCTCGAAGGCCTATTTATTGTTGAGAAATAATGGAAAACCCTTAACATTCCAAAACCTAACCCTAGAAGATGAAACACCAAATTGTGGGCCCCGTTTGTGTAAATTGGTACATCAACTTCCCAAGGTCGTAACTTTGGCATACGATCTCCGTTTAACATGTACAATATCTCATTAGAAAGATCTATCTGAGCACTACCCCTTTAGGAAGGGAAAAATGGTCCATGGGCCCATGTTGCCCCAATATATCCCAAAAAAATGTCGTTTAGGGCCTCAAAACGGCTCCGGAAGTTCAGGACCCGAAAAAATACTAAAAATAGTAAGTTGTGCTACAATTAAGGAAACTGAAAATGCTAAGAGAAACAATGGTGGTGGTCCAGGTGGACTTGGCGGGTGGCCACCAAAATCCACCTGGATCAGTCTACTCTGAATGGGGATCCTATTCCAAATGGCGTGAGTTCTAATTGGGACAACATATCACGGAGACCCCTTTCAATGTTTTCAGGTACAACACCATCAACATTTTCATATCAAGTTAATATTTGCTACAATGCAATGTTGGATCACTGTTGACCATGGCTAATTTTCATAGTGAGATAATGTTTGTCACAATGTCACTCTAGATAATGATTGACCATGAATGACGTTGGTTGACCATGGTTGATATAATAAACCCAAAGGAACAATAAACCCAAGGGATTAATATAGAAAACCCAAGGGAATAATATTAAATCAAAGGTAATAATATTATAAACACTAAAATAAACATGTTTGACCATGGTTGATTTTAGTATTGAGACAATCCTTGTGATAATGTGACATCGGACCATGGTTGACCTTGCTTGACCATGATTTATTTTCATATTGAGATGACCTTTGCCACAATGCAACACTGGACCATGGTTGATTTTCATATTGAGATAATATTTTTCACAATGTGGCATGGGGCCATGGTTGAACATGATTGATGATGGTTGACTATGATTGATTTTATAAAACATGGTTAACCATGTTCGATCTTGATTGACTACGATTAACCACGGTTGACCATGATTGATCATGGTTTACCATGATTGACATTATAATCCCTAGGTAACAATAAACCTAAGGGATTAATACTAAAAATCCTAGTGATTATAAACCCAATGGAAGAACATTAAACCCAAGGGAATAATATCAACCCAAGGAAATAACATTAAACCCAAGGGAATAATATCAACCCAAGGTATATAAAAACTAACATAAATATTATAAACTGTTAAATAAACATGGTTGACCATGGTTCATTTTCATATTGAGATCATTTTTGTCACAATGCAATGTTGGACCATGCTCGACCACGGTTGAACCAAGGGAATAATATTAAACCCTAGGAATATGAACCATTAGATTAATAAGACCAAAGAATTGGTATTATAAACCTAAGGGAATAATAAACCCAAGGGATAAATATTATAACCCAAAGAGATTATGAACCCAAGGAAATAATATTAAACCCATGGGATAAATATTATAAACCCAAGGTATTTAAACCTTAAGATAAATATTATAAACCCTAAAATAAACATCCTTTACAATGGTTGATTTTCATATTGAGACAACCCTTGTCACAATGCGACCTTCTGCATTGCTTTACCATGCTTGACCACGATTTATTCTCATATCAAGACAATATTTTTTAGAAAATGATGTTGGAACCTCATTGACCATGGTTTATTTTCATATTGAGACAATATTTGTCACAATGTGACGTTAGACCAAGGTTGAGCGTGATTGACCATGGTTTACCATAATTGGTTTTATAAAACATGGTTGACCATTCCCTCAAATATTCTTAAATTAATACTAAACCTAAATTTTCATATATATTTTTGTTATTTAAAAATTAAAGATTTCGAAAAACATGTCCTTACTATCTCAATACTGTGTAGCCTTTTCACTGAGAGTGACACGATTAACGAAAAAATAGATACTTTATTTATGGAGCAAGTATTAATGTTTATTGGCACATAATAATGTTTTGGTTTATAATTTTTAGTTGGAATAGTGTGATATTATTAAATTGTAGTTTTAATGTTAAATTCAATTAGTCATTGACAAAATATACAGTTTGAAGTAACTAAATTTAAATATATAATTGTAGTTATAAACTCAAATTTGATAAGGTATAGGCAAAATGCTTATATTTCTTTTACACATGAAAATAAAAAATAATCTATATGCAGCAAGTATTAATGTATGTTGGCAAATAATAATGGTTTGGTTTAGGAAGTTAATGTTTTGGATTTTTAGTTGAAATAGTGTGATATAATTAAATTGTAGTTTTAATATTGATTGTAATTTTGCATGATGCTCTGCTTTTGTAACAATCTAGATGCATTTATTATAAACAAAAAGTTGTCAAATCAATAGTAAAAAAATATACATATGGTAATTGAATGAAACATTCTCATGTAAAATTCTATTTCCAAAGAATGTTTACGCAGGTGGGTTAATTTCAATTGACAGACTTTTTGTGTAAAACTACTCATATTTCTATTATTAGGATTGATATAATATTGAAGAATATTGTCCTCAATTTTGTATTTGAATATACTCTTATTTTGAAGTGGTGAATGTCTCATTTGAATTATAAGGAAATGACCATTTTCACTACTAAAATTAATCGATTATAGGGATGACATTACATTAATATGATTTATTGAAAACATTCTGGATCATAACCATCAGTTTTCAAAAAGGATACTATATGCGTAAAATACAGAACACAACTTTGTATATAATATCACTAGTGTAATATGACAAAATACTAAGCATAAGAGCTAGTTAGAAATAAAAATAAAATACATTTTAACCATACACGCACAACATAGGAGGGATCCTTCAAAATTAGCGACCTTCTTCACCTACATCAACATCAATATAGATTTTCGAAATATTTTGATAGGAAATGATTATCTTATGTATTCTTCGCATTATGCAAGGTGAATCTCTTATGTCGAACTCATAGTGCTATTGGAAAATGACAAGTATATCTTGGTAAACTTCGATGGGTATTATTGATATCTCGTGTGCAGTCATCATGGTTGTCTAGAAATATTGAACCATCCTAATTATTGTTGAGAAGGATCAATGTAACATTTCAAAAGTCTTCTTGAACATAATATGGAAACATACCAACCATAAAAAATAGCATTTTTATAGTTAGTATAAATAAAATTCTAGTTGATCCATTGCAGTCGTTGGAATCATAACCAATTCTCTTAAATAATATTGGATATCATATGAACTATTAGATATACAATATGTAGTAAAACTACCACTGAAATGTCTACAATCAAATCAATTTTGCAAGCAAAAGTATGGCTTAAGAATGTAGACAATCATAATTTCAGTAATAATGAATCTGAACTTTTATAGAATGACCATAAACAAGGAAACAAAATAGGAGATGATGGAGTTACTCGTACATTTTCTTCTATGAATAAATTTCTTCTAAATGGACTCTAGGTAGAACACTAAATTTCGGACACTAATAACCAAGCTATCACATATCTGTTTTGAAAATCTGGATTGTTCAACCTTGTTCTATTCAACTCTTAAGTTTCGAATTTCTCAACGAAATCATTATTAATTTACTATTGTTGTTATAGTGGTATGGTATTGGATTATGGGTGAAACAATTTACTAATCCATCGAATTCAAATCTTGTATCTTATGCATTTGCAGTGTGATGGAACCATCACACTATTCCATTGACTAGTTAAACAGTTTAGTAACGATTAGTCATTACTCGAATTCGTAGGTAAGAGAACTTAAGTATAACAGGTGAGTTAACCAAAAACCGTAGTCTAGGTAACCTAAGTCCGTTATTTAATAAATAATAACAATAAAGATGGAAGAAATGTAATTCTTGCATTAAGAGACGATTTCATTATAATACTTTCATATAATGCACACAGAACAATAAAAAACTGGTTGCCACATGTAAACAATAACAATAAAAAACTCATTGCCACATATAAGCAATCAACTGATGCATGTTTTGGCATCTGCTGAAATTCCACAATCAAAATGTTCTATTAATCATTGACGAAAAGTCTATACATTCATGGGACCACCAGTAAAATTAAATTGGGAACAAACCATTTCAATTCAAAGCAAAAGGATTTATTATTTTCAAAATATATGATAACATGGTTGGTTTAAAATGTCTTAGGTTATACCTTCCTACTTCGATCTACTTTTGCTATGATATGAAAACACTCTTTCCGCCGAGAAAGAAATAAATGCTACCACAAATTAATTTTAAATATGTTTTATGTGCAGAGAGAACACCCTTATCCAATGGCGCCGCTGAGTAAGAAATAAATGTTAGCACATATTCATTTTAAGTCTCGTCTATGTGAGAGAGAGTTATCAAGTTTTGTGAAAGATAAAATGACAAAAGGTGGCTATAGGAAATGGGAAAACCTAGCAATAACCCAATGATTGAAACACTGAGAATGACAGTGGCGTAAAGGCACAACAACTCAATAAAGAATCAGAAATCAATCCGGAACAAAATTAACAGAGATTAATTGAGATAGCTAATACCTAATAATTGATTTATTAATAAGTGCGCTCAAATCAACTAACTGAACCAGGATCAAATTAACCAATTGAAATCCCTAATCTCTAAACCTGCACTGTCAAATAACATTTGAATGGAATGCAGGGAAGGAATGTTAAACAAAAATAAAACGCTCGAGCATGTTACGGTTCCATGGCGGTTATATATATGTATGTACTGATCCCTGATTTTCCTCCATTTGTGTTTAGGAGCTTCCTTCAATTTTAAACAATGCCTTCGAGTCGAAGTGATCTATGCCTCATCATGGTAAGAATAAGCATTCGTCACTTATTCAGATGCCCTATCTCCCCCGACCTATTGCGAAACCTCGTAACTTTGTGCACAGGTTAGACATACTAGCGGTCCAGCATAGAGAAATTGATAGCTGAAGGAAACCTGACATGCCCTATTACCAAGCAAAAAGTCCACGATTTATCTTTTTCCGAATCATACTCTCTGTCGAATTTTATATTTAAATTTTAATCGATGGTAGAGATATGTTATTGAGGGAATATTCCAAGTATATCCTTACAACTGAGGCAAAAGGGAGATTGAACCGTGAATCAAAAAAATAAATATTTTACACAATGAGACGTTGTCGTGGGTTGGAAATTTATCGTCGGTGGAGAGTTAGAAGGTATGTAGCCAAAATTGGATGTACATGGATAAAGTGAAATGTACAAGTTTTATTTGTACATTATTTATTGTAATTTTTGTAGTGTTTATTTGTTCACTATTTATTAAAGTAAAATGTACATTATCAATTATATAAAATTAAAATATTTTAATATTAAACTGAAAAATAATATAATTATAATTATATAAAATGAACTAAAATATTGAAAAAAATATTAATAAATAAGAAAAAATACATATCAAATAAAAAATTAAAATAGTTAATAAAATTACTAATATTTAAAAAATTAAATAAAAAAAAATGTTTATAAAAAATATATATTATTTAGAAAAAAAGTGTTAAAGAAAAGCTTTGTTCAGTAAAAGAACATTTATTAATAATAAAAAGATAAAATTTAAAAATAAAGAAAAAAAATTTGACAAAAAAATTAAAAAATATATGTTTATAAATAACTAATATAAACACATTTTGCATTGCAGCATATAAAAATTTTAAAAACAGATTTTATATATATGTGTGTGTGTGTGTAGATAATTATTTAAAATATATATTCAAATTTATAATAAAAAGGAAGAAGGAAAAGGGTGATGTTTCTGTAAGAAGGCATAGCCCGACAGATGTAGGACGTCGGGCTAGAGCAGTGGCCATGTAAGAAAACATTTCGGGGAGTGATAAAAATGGCTAAAACATACACAGTTATAGAAATACAATTATATTAAGCACAAATGGTGCATGTGTAATCACACTCACACACCGATTTACATCTAGATTACTCTATTAAATAGAGTTTTTGAGATCGAACTTATTCCTAAATTAGATAGAGAGGTTGAGAGAATTTTTCAACCATCACAAACCAACTTCTCAAATATGGAATGTAAGCATTAACTCCAACATCCCCCCTTAGTGATTACATTACATGAAAATAACAAAATAATCAAGCTTATCAGTAGATGCTCCATCAAGTTGCCTCATAACCCTCGGAAAGGTGTAGTTGGCAAGTTGGATTCCTGAGTTCCCTTCCTCAACTCCCGAAGTCAATTACTGGACAGCATCCCAATCTGTCGCATAACCTCATTAGGAAACCACTTCCACATCTACCACTAATGAGGGATCCTTCCCTAGATCCTCAACTGCCATACTATCTGGACAACCATCCATATTGAGCCTTATTGCTACTTGATCTTTAAGTACTGGCATCAGACACATAGTTGAACTGCTGGTTATTTTTGCTTACAACGCCGCACAGACATGTAAGAAACGAGATACATCTCAGAAAACATTTCTGATAGTGCACTTAATGTCACTCCTCCAAGGTCGGCCCAAACACTTATAGAACCATAACTTGCCAATCCCGGAAGCAAATAGGCAATAAATACATGCATCATAATTCGTCTGATATCAATTACAAGCTGAAATTTTAGACGTGTTGTATTAAACTAAACAAATGAAATCTAGTACTAAATCATAACTACAGCGTTTCTATGCGTATAGAGTCATCGGAACAGCCTTGTATTTATAGAGCAACCCGAATGCACCTAAATGAAAGCAATTCCATGGGGACCAAATGACAAATTTACGAACTAGAGAGTAAGCCGAATGATCTTCCGCTCTGGTTGGCAACGACATCGCTTCAAATTAAACAACAGACCTCAATTTCTTACTGGGCGTTTGGAATCGGCTGTCAAAAAACAACATTGGTGCACAACTTCCAAGGTGGGAAAGACTGAGGGCTTTGTCGTACCGTCAACTCGAAAAATGAATAAAATCACAAGTGGAAATGGACTAGCAAACCTGTTATTGCTAATATCAAGCTTAGACAGCAGGGTCAGATTCCTGAAGCCATACCTTCATAGCGATTCCCATCTCATCCGATACGAGCTTGCAGTTGGTGTCCTGGTCAGCATGAAGCGGAAACCTCAACATCGGAACTCCATTGCAGAGACCTTGCAAGATCGAATTCCAGTCACAGGGCATGAAGAACCCATCGACGGAACAATGCGATAGCAATGCCAAATGATGATGGAAGGACCAGTTAGAAGCGACAACACCCTTATCTTCGATCTGATCAAGAAAACCAGCTCTGATTAACATCTAGATGCACCTCCTCACAAGACAGGTTCAGATCTAGCTCTGATACCATGATAAAAATAGGTAAACCATACACAGTTACAGAAATACAATTATATTAAGCACAAATGGCGCATGTGTAATCAAACTCACACACATATTTACATCCAGATTACTCTATTAAATAGAGTTTTTGAGATCCAACTTATTCCTAAATTAGATAGAGAGGTTGAGAGAATTTTTCAACCATCACAAACCAACTTCTCAAATATGGAATGTAAGCATTAACTCCAACAGGGAGGCATGCCAAGGGTCTCTGGGTTGGTATAGGGAGGGAAGGTATAACTAAGGACAACTAGGAAGGCCACATGCTATATTGGTGTCGTGTAGTAGTGGAAATGGATTTCGATTGATGTTTTAGAATGATGTTGCTTTTTGGGTGTTCAGTGAGGCAAACTTGGTTGTGTGTTGTCCATTCTTCTTGTTGATATTTTTGTGAGATAAAAGGTTGCACGGTGTTGCAATGTTTTCAATTGAATTGGTTCCAGTCGAGGGGATTCACTTTCGGGATGTGAGTCAGATTAAACATGGGAATTTTTTTTTCCAGAATTGTTCATGGGTTATTTTTAGTTTGAAGAGAGTCTATATGAATAAACATAATTCATAAGAAAAAACGAATACATGTCAATATGATATATTAAAATAAAGGCATTCATGGAGAAGTAGGAAATAACAACTAGTTTTTTATAGTCTGCACAAAAACAATTACAATTAACAAAATTCATAGGGAGGTGAATATGATATATATGAATCAACACATTTAGTGAGAAGTAATAAATATCAAGTAACTGCAAATAACACTAAGTGGAAATGTTGATACAGGGCCATATAAGAAATAGATAGTCTGCACAAAAATAATTACAATTAACAAAATTTACAGGGAGGTGAATATATAGAAATAGATAGTTTGCACAAAAATAATTACAATTAACAAAATTTACAGGGAGGTGAATATGATATATATGAATAAACACATTTAGTGAAAAGTAATAAATATCAAGTAACTGCAAATAATACTAAGTGGAAATGTTGATAGAGGGCCATATAAGAAATAGTAGATAAGAGGAATATTATGTAAAATACACATAAATTAAATGTTTTTTCGTTCTTGTTTCCTGTTAAAGTTAAGATTCCTATTTTAAAGAGAGAACCAAAATTGTGGATGTCGAATAAAATATTTCGTTGAGAATCATTGCATGCGAGAACTCCAAAGGAAAAGTGTGCACAACGCAGGGAAGCGAATGCATTGAGGTAGTTGTTTAGCAGCCAGGAGCGCCCCTATAGGGATCCAGGGAAAAAATTGTTATTCAATTAGTATAAGTAAATTAAAAGTACTAAAAAATAACTTTAGTTATTTATTTTTATATAATTTCGCTTATATTAATAAGTATAGTATAATTAAAAAATACAAAAAACAAAAGCTATTTGAAAAAAAAAAAAAATTTTATTGTTTAAAACGATTTTGAATAATTAATGTTGAATAATGTTAAAAAGTGTTTGTATGGTGTAAGTATGTTCTTATCCTCTCGTAAAATATATTGTAAAATAAAAAAAAAGAACAATAAAAAAACCAAAATGAAGGCTGGCAGATTGAAATTATGTTAAAACAACCTCTAAAAAGTGCAACTAGGCTAAAAACATGTTAATAATATATATAAACATTTATAACTGTTATATATATATCTATATATATATATATTATATATTTAATAAAATTATATGTTGAAATTTATAGGTTGTGGTTGTAATACTTTGACATATAACAAAATATCTTATAATTTAACTGCATATATATTTAAAATAAAGTTTATGTTTATTAATATTGAATATTAATGTTAATAATGTTAATAGTGTTTGTATAGTATAAGCCTCTATTCCTAAGTCCCACAAAAAAAAATTATAAATAAAAAAAGACAGTAAATAAATAAAAGGCCAACCGTGAAATTAGTGCGTGAGTTATATATATGAAAAATTGAAATCATGTTAAAACGCGTATAAAAAAACAATTAACTAAACTAAACGCAATATAAGTAATATAGCAATGGAAAAGAAAAAAATTGATAAATGGATGTTGGTATGATGATATAAATCGATGTTAATAGCGGTTAGAAAAAATGTTGAAAATTAATAATATTAAAAAATGTTTTTATATTGATAAAAATTAATAATATTTGAGATGGGATTTAACTTGTTGTTGGACCAGTTTCACAAGCCCCTTTAATGTTTGAGTTTGTTAAACCAGTTTATGGTGACACAGTGAAAAAATGCCTTTCTATAGCGAAAGAGTGAAAAAAACCTAAATTGAAATAAACTAGTATAACAAAATAGTGAAAAAACACAATTAAATTAAATTGTTCAACCAACCTAACCAAACAATGGAAAAAATGCCCTTATATAATGAAACAGTGAAAAAAACCAAGAATAAAATAAATCGGTTTAATGAATTAATGAAGAAAAACCAGATTAAGATAAACCCTTCAACCAATATAGTGAAACAATGAAAAAAACCAATTTAAACTAAAATAAATATATATAAAAGAGAGGCATTTGCAATTGGAGTCTGAGTCTAAGCCGCTAACAAACCCTTGAACCAGTGTAATGAAATGGTGTGAAAATTTCCATTGTATAACGAAACAATGACAAAACCCCAAATTAAAATAAACCAGTATAATGAAACAATTATAAAGATATTACTATATAAATAAATAGCTATAAAGCACTTAATAAAACAATTGACACATAATTTTTTTTGGTGAGTGGAAAAGAAGCATGTTAGGTTTTATACTATTAGTGTAATCCCTTTATTTATATTTATGAAAGCCCCTTATTATATTGTTGTGCCTATGTAGTCGCATATTATTATTATTGTGTCCCATAGAAACCCAATATTTTTATTGTTGTTCCCTTACATTATTATTGTTATGTCGACTCTTATTATATTATGATTCCTTAGACTCTTATATATACAAATGAGGTATTGTCATTTGTATCATGCAAGAATTGTTCATTTGTGTAATGTAAAGGAGGTAGCTCACTCGAAAATGCTGATTTATAAGGCGTTGATCTATGTTTTCTATCTTTTAGTGAACTAATTTCATAACCAAACATGCCAAAACCTAATTAAAATTACATGAGTGAGAATATAACTTATTAGGTTATATGTAGAGCCTATCATTCTGTCTATTTTGTGGCTTGTTCACAGAATCCATTCTTGAAAACAAGAAAATGAAAAGTTTGAAGGAGAACTCTGAGAACATCTGTTGAACAACCATAGTATCCATGGATGTTACCTACCTGTCACGCAAGTATTTTTATGTGTCTTCTCCCATGTCATGATGTCCAGTGAACAAGTTAATTTCCCGTAGATATTCAAGAAAGGAGAGCCGTGAAATCTTGGAACCCTCCCACATAGGTGTTCATGCCAAGCAAAGAGTTGGAGAAGAAACTCGAGAAGGGAAATGGCAGCAGAGGTAGTTTGCCCGTTGTAGAGGATTTTCTGTGACATGTTTGTGTGGGTCATAGGGAGTTGCGATGAAGGGACTACGACGGGGGAAAATTCCAGTGGCATGGATGAAACAAAAATGATGGATAAGAAATTAAACAAAGAGGAGGTGGGTGGGAGCAATTCAGTGCTAGCAGTAGCGATGGTGGTTTGGGGTTTCGTTTGGATGCAAACCCCCTCACTGCAAACTGACAGGGAAAAAGCTACGAAAGAGGGAAATGTCAAGAGGGAGATTGATAAATGTGAACCATAATCCTATTTGGAAGAATTTTTCGCGTTTGATGAGCTTTGCAAAGATGAAAGTCGGTGAGGGAGATAGTTGTTCGACTGTTTTGACATCGACTTGCTTGAATCCTCCGTCGGGGCAGGGTATGGCACGAGGTTTCGTGGCCAAGTTTCGAGGGTTAGCGCTAAGTAAAAATGGAGCTGCACAGAGGGTTTATTCGTGATATGTTTATTTACATTTGGTCTTTGGAAAGGCAGGTGTCCTCGTATAAATATTTTTCCACATTGATATTATTTAAGGCAGGTGTCCTCGTATACATATTTTTCCACATTGATATTATTTAAATTTTATGTTTATTGATATGTTTATGTTTTTGGTTTTTAATATTTTTAGTGTTTTTAATATAGAGTATTAAGTTTTTTTGACATTAAAATTAATTTGGGATTTAAAGTATAAAGAGTCTTTTTTTACACCAAAGTTTATAAATTATTTTGACTTTAAAATTAGGTAGAAGCATGTAGAGATTGTTGTTAAATTTTTTATCATGTTTTGTTTTGTTTTGTTTTGTAAATTGTTTTATTGTCTTCTTTTATAAATTGTTGTTAAAATAAACATAAAACTATTGTTGTAAGCAAATATAGAGATGTTTCAAATGTTTGCATGCACGGGTTGTTTATTCACATTTGTGAAAAAAATTTAGCAATGGAGATCAATAGGGTGTTTTAAAAAGTAGGAAACCTCTTCTTTTTCTTGAACTATAATAGATAGCTTGGACATTGATCGCCACTGCTCCAAGGAAACAAAGTTATTAGAAAATCTACTTTAGAGTCCTATTTATGATATTATCATGGAATTTTGGTCATTGCTAACTAAAGTTAGAATAGGCCTTTTCGATTGCATGGAGAGAAGATAGAAAGAGAAAGGTAATTTGGAAATATGGAAATGAGATATGTTTTTTTCTATGAAGAAATATTTCTCTATAACAAAAATATGCATATTCTCAACGTATTTTTGTGACATTTGATTTATGTAATGTATTTTTTTCATATTCAATATTAGATAATGAAGATACAACAGATAATAAATAAATAAACAATAGAGAATGGATAGACAAACAATATATAAACAATCAATGGACACTCAATATATATGTTAAATAGACAAAAAAAAATGATGTTGTCATTAAGGTGCTTGAAAACAAAAGAGTGGTGTTGTTCTTATTGAAGTTTCCACAATTTTTGAATAGAATAAATTATTTTTTATATGTGGTAATAAAGTTATTTACAAATAGGTGTAAATATTTATTTTTCTTGTTATTAATTTTTGTTAAAGTAGTGATAGTTGCAATAAAAAAAATTATTGTTGCTGAATAAATTGTTGTTATAATTCTTGTGAGTCAATGATATTGTTATTGAAGTTATCTATTGCTCCATATTCTTTTGGTTACGATGTAAAAGAAAATGTTTGTTGCGAATTTTCAAAACTTTTAAATGTGTAGAAGAGATTGGATATATATATCTATATATATATATATATATATATATATATGGAAAGTAGTCAAAACAGGTCTCTTTTACAGGTAAACATCAACCATTGCTCACATGGCTATAAGTTCATATATAACTCATAGTTGTTGGTTTAGTGTTGTTTTCCAATAGATAGCTTGGACATCGATGGCCACTACTCCAAGGAAAGAAATTCAATAGATGATCTACCTTAGGTTTTTAGGTATGGAATTTGGATAGCATTGTGATCATTGTCAATTATGGTTAGAATAGATATTTTGGATTGCATGGAGAGAAGATAGAAAGAGAAAAGTAATTCAAAAAT
Source organism: Pinus taeda (assembly GCA_000404065.3). Taxonomy (NCBI): domain Eukaryota; kingdom Viridiplantae; phylum Streptophyta; class Pinopsida; order Pinales; family Pinaceae; genus Pinus; species Pinus taeda. The sequence goes on from APFE030033859.1 coordinate 82,516, forward strand.
ATGGAAATGAGATATGTCGCTTCTATGATCATATCCATTAGAATGGTAGAAGATTGTTTATTTTTTCCATGTAAACTAGACTTAAAATGTAAGATCTCTGGCATAAGATATCGTAAAAACACTCTTAAAATGAGTGTTGTTGAATAATTAAATATTATTAATTATTATATTCATATTACAAGAAGAATATTTTTCTAATTATTAATTACAAGAATCGTGCACAAACTAATTCTTAATTCTTATATTGAGAATAATTTGTGTTCTTCTATCAAAATAAATTATATTTCCAAGTTGGTATATTTTATGAGTTTTAGAACTAATGAGTAATAGTTTTATAAAACCTATGGATAAGTGATATTTTGTTTATAAGGTAAAAATAAATCTACCTTGAAAATAGCATGAGATATTTATGGATAATTTATTGAATGATTGTAGAATTTACAAAAATATGATTTATGGAGTGATTTATGGAGTGATTTTAAGATTTAGGGAAAATTAGATTTATGGAGTGATTTATGGAGTGATTTTAAGATTTAGGGAAAATTAGATTTATGGAGTGATTTATGGAATGTTTTTAGGATTTAGAAAATCTATTTCATTTTCTCAATTCTACTTATTGTAAGCCTATGGGAAAATATGAAAACTAATGATAGAATACATGTAGAATCAAACCAAGAGAGAGGAATGAGGGATTTCAAAACATGTATTAAAATATAAGTAACTATGCTCTTTGAAAATTATTATTGCATTTTCATATAGTGCATGAAGAAATAAGAATCAAATTTTTTTGATTGAAAATTCCATATAATAAAGAGTCGAGATTATTTTCTTAAGGAAACCTCCATGGACTTTCATGCATAGAAGAATAAGTGTTTTGTTCATTGAATTTTTAAAATATTTCATGTGCACTGAATTCTTAATATATTTTCATGGCTAAATAATTGTGTGAATTGCATGAATTATTGGAAATTAGGGTCCAAATATGCCTTCGTATCTCCCAAACCATGATATATGTGTAAAACCTGAAAGAAGTGTTTATAAATGAGTATGTTCTCACAATAATAATATTTTAGATTTGGAAAATATGTTTTCAACTTCTCGAAAACCCTATCTAAAGTTGATGGCTAAAACATAAAATTATTTAATATTTAAATCTCGGAAAATGGGCTGTAAAGATTCATTCCAGTCTTCCAAACTATGACGCCTATGTAATAAATGAGAGAGGTTTTTCTTAATGAACCCATTCCCAAAATACATACATACATACATACATACATACATACATCATACATACATACATACATACATATATATATATATATATATATTCATTTCTAGATGTCCGGAAACCATGTCCAAAGCTGATGACTAAAACAAGAAAAATAGAGTGCTTCCATTTGACTTTTCAGTCGGATAAGGATAATTGTTTATGTACATACAGAGATAATTTTTGTATTATTGTTTTTGAAAATAAATAAATTAATTGTATGCACAAACAAATAACTATTAAGTTTTATATTTGTTGAAAAGAAATAACTTATCCGCATGCATAAAAATAGAACAATTATGTTGATATTTCTTGAAAAGAAATAAATTATTCACATTCACAAAAATAGAACAATTATGTTGATAATTTTTTAAAATGAATTAAGTTATTTCATTTAAAATATTACCAAGGATGTTCTTATGATGAATGTGTATTAAATTTTTGAAGAGAAATATTGGACCCTTAAAGAGAATATGTGCTTATGTGCATAGGAATAACATCTAGTATATTTGATCTACTCAAAATGAATATGTCATTTTACATACATGGGAAGCTTGAGTCATGTAGAATAAAATAAGTAACACTTTTTATAAAAAATTCACATAAATCCCTTACATAAAATAAAATTGGTTATGTTATTTGAGAAGGGTTTCTTATTCATGCTATTTCTTAAGGAAATATTACAAGTTTGTTTGATGTGTAAAATGATAGGAAAATATCTTGTATTGCATGCATAATAGCTGTGAGTTAGCTAAATTTTGGAAAAACAATAATTAGTGTGTCAAATTCCTGGAATAATATATATATATATATAATATATATAATATATATATAATATATATATATATATATATATATATATATATATATATAATATATATATATATATATATATATATATATATAAGATGCATGAAATATTTTTGTGTTAGAACTCCTCAAAAAGAAGAGAAGAGAAATGCATGTCCTTGTATGCATTATTGAATTAGATTCTTGGAGAGGAAAACTAGTAATCACATGCTTTATTGTGTTAAGATTCCTTTGGAAGATTCTTTAGAGAAACATATACTTTTGCATTCATGGAAAAGAATAGTTTTCGTATTAGATTTCTGGAGAAGAGGAAGGTGCAATTGCATAATATTAATTTTGTTAGCCATATTTTGGTAAAAATAATATGTAGTTGCACACCTAGAGGCATTAACTATGATATTATCTTCCTTTTGGAAGAAGATTATGAATATTTATTGGGCTAGTACTTTTGGTAAGAAGAAAATTTCTTTGCATGCATGAAAGAATAAATGTTATGCATTTGATCCCTTGGAAAGAAAATGTTTTTCTTCCATGCAATATTTAGTTAGTTTCCTTTGGAAAGAAACATATGTTTCATATGCAAGAAGAAAAATCTATCATGTCATTTTCATTTCGAGAGGAAAAGTAGTTGCATGGAAGAAATTAGAACTATTATGTTAACTTTGTTTGAAATAAATCCTACGTTTTTATATATAATAGCCATTGTGAATAGATCTCCCATGGAAAATATATTTTTGGAAACGAGCATGCATTCACATGCATAAGTATATAATCTATTGTTGCAATTCCTTTGGAAAAAAGAAAAAATAATAGTACGAACAAAGTAAACTTCTTGTTGGGTTAGTTCTCTTGAAATCTTGTTATGCATTTGCATGCACAAGAATAATATACAATATGCTAGCTTTCCTTTGGAAATAATATGAAGGTGCATGCGAGCTTTTGTTAGTGTTTTCTTGGAAAGATGATGCTTTATAGTTATTTTCTTGCTATTAATACATGTGCAATGATGTTAAAGAAGACATTTCATGACATTTTGTTTATGTTTTATCCATGCACACAGATATATGTTGAAGTGTCATTAATAAAGATTGATTATTTGTTAATTAATATTTTATGATTTATTTAACCATGATATCGAGTGTGCTGACGAAAACAATGGAAAGAAAGGATAGTGACTTTTGAAAAGCATAGTTCATGTTTAACATTATGGCAGATAAATATTTGTTGGTCCATACATATTGAAGAATTCCGACTATAGGATTATCCACTGATGGAAATAGTGACCATAAAAACATAGAGATTGAGGATTCATGGATAAATGATATCACGGTGATTGTAGTATCTTATATTTAATTATGTTACATATAAGATGATTTTCCTATGTAATATTTTACGACAATGGTCAAAGGATGGACTCCCTTATAACCATTGAGTGAGTGGTTAACACCCTCACAATAATTTAAAAATAAAATTAAACATTTGTTGGTTTTCACTCTATCGGGCTTCCAGGGTATATCAATGTCTAACGATGTTATTGTTTGTTGTGCCATTTTTATGATTTTAATTCCTTTCATGAGGTTATGTTCATATTATCAGGTATGTGATTTACTAATTGATCTAAAGGAATCATGGAACCAATGCATAGTTACAACATGAAATTTAAGTTAATATGCTACAACAATGGCAGTTAATGGTTGTGTAAATCACTATGATTTACTAAATATTTTTCTATATAATGATGGTGGTTATTCTAATGGTCATTGAATGAAATATAGAAAATAATTTAAAAGGCTACACATTGGTAAATGTTGAAAAAAACCTAAGTCTATACTTTTTACTACAAGGTTATCAAGGGATGTTACAAGTGGTATTAGAGAAAAAGGTTGCAACACTTATACATTTTGGGAATCATTAAGAAAAAAATAAGTAGACGTATGATGCTAGTGGGAATTATCTAAGGTAGGATTCTAACTGAACTTGTAGTAGACTACAATTGACATGAGATGCATGATGCATGAGCAGTGACCACATTAAAGAATAGTAAGTGATAATGTTGCTTTAAAGGTTGTGCCCACGATGTTCGAATATTGATGTAGATAAAATATAATAAAACCTATGTGGTACCTATGGAAAATCCTGAGCACTCGATAGTTACAGTGGGTTTAATTTCCAACCTTTGCATGCATACTATTACAACAATGATTATGGTGCAAAATAAAAATAAAAAACATGAATAATGTTACAATGCACTTCTTGTAATGAATGAATGAATGTATGTTTTTGTGATCACTAAAGATTGTAGAAGTTGGGGTTGACCCTGAAGAGAACAATAGAATGTTTTTAAAAAGGAAAATTGAAAGAACTCTTTAGATGTGAAAAATGAGAAATGAGTCAAGTGGAATTCATATAGTGAATTTAAATTCAATGAAAAAGTCATAGTAGCATAATATTGGGTTGTATTTATCAATGTAGAGTTGTAGATGAATGTTTGCATTCCATTGTTTGGAAAAAGTGGTAAATGAGATCCAAGGTTTTGTTGTTTTAAAGAATATCATCCCTGGGAGTTTTGGATGTGTTCAGCTCAACACCAGGGGGTATTCATAAAAATTTTCCATGTAACCGCCACATTGATTCCAAAAAAGTTCTTTTCAGATTGTGATTCCATAATCTTGTGTTGTAGAAATTTTACCATTGATGATAGTAATATAATTCATGCTAATTTGTAAATTCTTGTTTTACTGTCTCTCTTATTAATTACATTTATGGAAATTTATTTCATGTACACTAACTATCTATTAAAATGCCTCAAGGGTGGTAGTTGCATGCTTGAAAACTATTTGTTAAAATGCTTCTATGGATGTATATTGCATGATTGAAGAATGTTTGTTAAAATGACTCAATGGCTATAGATTTCATGGTTGCAAACTATTTGATGAAATTACTCAATGGTTGTAGATTACATGATTGCAAATTGTTTGCCCAAAATTTCCTAATGGCTATAGCTTACATGGATGCAAGCTAATTGTAAAGAAAAAAAATTGTATTTTGTGTCTTAGTGTTCAATGGGACTATTATTTCTCTATAATATTGATGGTTTGTAAGCTGGGCCCTTATAGAAAGTATAATGCTATGGTATGCAAGATATGTTAGTCTTATTTTTCTAATTTGCATGATTGTTAATATGTGGAAATTTGGAATGTATACCACTGGTGTGACAAGTGATGATTTGTTGTCAATGTACTTTTACAAATTGTCAGACCCATGTTGAGGGTCAAGTATGAATTCATGATGTACATAAATGTTTCTTTGAGTTAATGATAATATGAACATGGATAGTTATGTAAATTATAGTGGATTTTTAGACATTGACTAATTTTAGACATTAAATTATTACTAAATTAAATGTCTATGGAAGCCATGATGGGACAAATCTAATGATGTAATATTATGTTTTATTATTGAGTTAATGAATACATTGTTTGGGATATTTAGGAAATAACTCTAGAGTTTTAAAAGACTTATTTATAGCTTATTAAAATCTATTGGTCATCAAATCCACATAATGGACCTTTCCTAAAAGTCGCCCAAAAATACCTAAGAGAAAGTAATAAAAAGGAGATTATTAACATAATGGGAAATAAATATCATGTTAATCACTTAGTTGGAGAGAAATTCTAAGTGGGGTGAAATAAAGCACATCATGAGATAAATGCATGCTTTAAAGAAAAATAAAAGAATATTTTTCGAAAAAACTAATATAAAAATGCCTAGTCAAAATTTCACATACCTTAAGAGGGACGATGCCAAAAATATATTGGGAATAAATATATAAAATAAACCACCAAGGAATCAACGAGGTTGGCGATTCTAGTGGCAAATAAATTTTAATTAGGTGGGTAACTATTGGAGATAGTTCACGTTTGGGTGGAGTATACTTGGTTCATGTTAAATTCCCAGAAATCAACTACGATTAGATGAAATATTTTCTATATTTTCTATTTATTTTGAAATCATCTAAATATTTTGGATATTAGAATATACCACAAGTTGCATGATTTTAATTTTTTGTATGTGTTATAGTTCTACATGCATGATCTACTAATTTATCTAAGTGACAATTTCGATAAAATAGGTTGTGTTTGTAGGTTTGTATGAGTAGACGAATATGTCAAAAATGAATTAGCTATATGGATGCATAGAGGAGATAAATTGTTAATGTATGTACTTCTGATTTAACTTATGATGGAAACAATGAGACTAGAGGAAATTAGCTAGATATAAATGTCATGAGTTTAAATCTGATTGAAATTACAGTGGGAGAGAAAGAATGTAATTTTCAAACAACACTAGTGGGAAAGAAATACTAGTATAACCTATACGTAAAAAACATCCACTCGATACAATTTTTTTTTATCATTTTGATTATTAGAGGGCTAGTGCTATCTAAGTACTTGTGGAAGTATTATGATTAAAGTATTATTTGAAATTTCATAAATAATTGATAATGAAAAGTATTTCATTTGATAAAAGTATTCCGAAGGGAAATGATTCCATTTTGTGTTATTTAGATTGTTATATAATGAGTAAAAGCTAATGTTCCAACAAGAGAATAACAGTTAGAATGATGTTCTCTTTTGGGGGGGGTATGTAATATCCCAGTCATCAGCTACTGTAAAAACATACGTAAAATGAGTTTTGTTGAATAATTAAATATTATTAATTCTTATATTGACATTACGAGAAGACTATTCTTCTAATTCTTATATACAAGAATTAATTTTTGATTGATATATTGAGAATAATTTATGTTCTTCTATCTAAATAAATTATATATCATGAGTTTTAGAACTAATGCATAATAGTCTTAGAAAAAATATGGATAAGTGATATTTTGTTCATAAGGCAACAACAAATCTATCTTAAAAAAAAACGTGAGATATTTATGGATGATTTATTGAGTGATTGTAGAATTTAGAAAATTATGATTTACGGATTAATTTTAAGATTTAGGAAAAATCTGATTTATGGAGTGATTTACGGAATACTTTTATGACTTATAAAAGCTATTTCATTTTCTTAATTATACTTATTGTAATCCTATGGGAAAATATGAAAGTTAATGATAAAATACATGTAGAATCAAGAAAAGAGAAAGGAGTGATGGATTCCAAGAATGCTTTAAAAGATAATTAACTATGCCATTTGAAAATTATTATCGTGTTTTCGCTTGGTGCTTGAAGAAATAATAATCAAGTTTATTTGCTTGAAAAAATCATATGTTAAAGAGTCGACATTATTTTCTTGGGAAAACCTCCATATACTTTCATGTGTAGCGAAATAAGTGTTTTTTTCATTTAATTCTTAAAGGATTTCATGTGCATTGAGTTCTTAAATGATTCTCATGGCTAAATAATTCCATGAATTGCATGAATTATCGGAAAATAGGGTCCAAATATGTCTTTGTATCTCCCAAACTGTGATAGATGTGTAAAAACTGAAAGAGATTTTGTAAATAGTCACATTCTCACCAAAAGTCTCTTCAAACTTGAAAATTTCATTTCGAACTTCTCAAAATCCCTCTCCAAATTTGATGACTAAAACCATAAATCATTTAGTATTTAAATTTGGAAAAATGGGCTACAAAGATTCATTTGAATCATCCAAATCATGATGTCTGTGTAATAACTAAGGAATGTTATTTTTAATGAACGTGTTCCTCAATTTTTTAATTTTTTTTTAGGTTTGTAAACCACATCCATAGTTCTTTTCTTTTTTCTTTTTTTTTTTTTCCGAAGAAAAAGCGAACTTTTTATTAAGAAAATAAAAAGTTACATTGCATATGCTGAGCATTTCTAGATCTGTTGATTGTTTGACCATGCAATCAATCAAAGCTCTCCTTGCTTCCATTTTGATCCATTGTTTTAAAGCAAAAAAATTTGTTGTAGCAATATGTTCAAACAGCTGTTTTAAGCTACAGCCGTGAGCAAAAAGCCTCCCCATCAGCAGCGATTTTAGAACAATGAAAAGTCTGATCTATGGGTCTCCTCAACAGAGAGGAAAATAACCCATATAAGCATGATTAAATACATGTCCTGAGCAGAAACAAAAAATAAGTTTATAGAGTTTGAAGGAAAGTCTGTTTTTTTTACTATGCATGATGAAATATAAAGCCATAAAAAGATGCAACAGCTGCTGTAAGTTATGTATATGGCAGCATTTCCGATGTCTGAACCTGTCCTTGGCACACTTCCTCTATTTTCCAGCCTCCCAAGTTCTGCTGTAGACCATCCTTAGAAAGTTTGTCCGTGGATTCATTGCTGTCCCTGTAGATATGACATAGAGAGAAAGAATTAAAAGATGATTTTAGAACCTGCAGTTCTTCCAACATGGGTTTCAAAATTTGGTTTTTGCAAGTGCTCTTGTCGTTGACCCAGTTTATAACATTGAGGGAGTCTCCAAAGACCTGAATAGTGAAGGTGCTTCTTTGAATTAGCCAACATAGGAGGAGTCTCAAGGTAGATAGTTTGGCAAAATTGTTAGATCTTGACCCCAATCCAACCGAGGCTTTCAGGGAATGGATTGAGTTTTGATGGATGATAATTCCAACTCCTGCTTGGTTGTTTTGAGAGGCTCGTCAAAAAAAGCCCAGGGGATGCTCTCGTTGATCTGTACTATTTTATTTACTTTTTGAGAGTTTTTCTCCTCTGGTTCTGGTATGGAGGTGTAGATGGCAACCACTTGTGTGGCAGTGACATTTGACGGAGTATCCTTATCTTGAAAAATGCTTATGTTCCTAGCCAACCACACGCCCCAGCAAATGATACGTGGAAGATTCCTCATGTTCCCATCCAGAAATTTATGCCACCAGCTTGACCAGGCCTCATCCAGGTTCCCATTGCCCCAATCCAACCTTTTATTCATTAGCTTCTCTACCTCTCCCCAAATGGTTTTAGTTCCAGTGCAGTTTAGAAAAAGATGGCTGATTGATTCCTCTTCCAATTTACAGAGAGGGCATCTCCCAGGTCCATGCATAAATTTAGACTGAAGAATATCCCATGTTGGGATTTTCCTTTTTATGAGGCACCAGAAGAAGATTTTTGCCTTCGCAGGACATTTTAGCTTCCAAATATGTTTTGACCACCACTCTGGTTCTCCCCAACCTTTCCTGGATAGTATGAATTTGTATCCTTCTTTTGGTGTATAATCCCGAATTTCTCCATGGGCCTAAAGCAAACTGTCTGGATTTTCTTTGATCCTAACATTTGAGCAGAGGAGTTCTTGGGTAAAGGAGTGCCATTCATTCCACCACCTTTGATCTAGATCTAGGTCCCCTCCATCTTTCCAAGCCTGATTCCACATGCTTGATTGTCCTACCTTTTCCACCTGGTCTAGAGTAAAAATGTTCTTTTCTTCTAGATGCCTGATTAGTCCAGGGGATAAGGCATATTTTCATTACACCCTACCCATGGATCTTTCCCAATCTTCAGCTTCCTGCCATTCCCAATCTTCCAAGCCAAACCTTGTTCTATTATCTTGAAGGATTCCACCGTTGCCTTCCATATCACTGAGACATTTTTCTTGTTCTTGACCGGGCTTCTTATCCAATCTTCCAAAGGGACGGGGTCAATATATTTCCTTTTTACTACCCTGGTCCATAGGTTTTCCATCTTTATAAGTCTCCATCCCGATTTTGCTACCAGAGAGATACAGAAGTCTGGAAGACTTTTTATCCCCCAGCCTCCCCATTCCTTTGTCCTAGCCACTTTTTCCCAGGCCACCCATGGAAGCACCGAGTTTTCCTTTGAGCTGTCCCATAAGAATCTGCTGCATAGTCTTCTGATCTTTTCCAAAATACCTTTAGGGACCCAAGTTAGAGCAGCCCAATAAACTGGAATAGCCAAAAGCACTGATTTGATAAGAGTCAGTCACCCCGCTCTAGAGAGCCATTTGAAACTCCAATGAGAAATTCTGGATTCTATCTTTTCAATCAGCCAATTCTAGTCCTCCTTTTTGTAAGCATTTGGTTTAAGCCAGAAGCCTAGATACTTGAAAGGGAGGTCCAAGGTGCTAGGCTGGAAGGAGAAAAAGGATTGGAGTCTTATCCTTTCTTGTGCTTGAATACCTATCATTATCAGCTGCGATTTTCTGGAATTTATCTGCATTCCTGTTGCTTTCAGAAACAGCTCTAAGATGATTTTTAATTCCTTTATCTCAATTAGCTCAGTACTAGTGAAAATCAAGATATCATCTACAAAGAGGAGATGAGAGATGAATAAATTAGTGGTTACTTCAATACCTTTTACCTTTCCCTCCCTTCTGGCTTTGTGAATTAGCTGACTGAGACCCTTTGCCACTAACAGGAAGAGAAGAGGGGACAGGGGGCATCCCTGCCTCAGGCCTCGTTCTCCTTTGAAAAAGGAAGAGGCTGCTCCGTTGATAAGAATTGCATAACTGACATTCGAAATACAAGCCATGATCCAACTGATAAATTCATTTTTGAAACCAAGATGGGTTAGAAGTAACCTGATATATAACCAGCTTATTCTGTCATAAGCTTTGGATAAATCAATTTTAATGACAACACCCTTCCTGTTCTTCTGTCGGACACTGTGCATGACTTCCTGGGCAACTCCTATTGCTTCGTGAATTTTCCTACCCGATAAGAAACCAAATTGCTCCATTGAGATGTGCCGCGACAGAATAGGTTTGATTCTATTCGCAATTACCTTTGCTATGATTTTATAGATGCTGTTGCATAACGGAATTGGCCTGAAATCCTCAAAACTTTCAAGAGCTTCCTTCTTCGGGATAAGGGCTATAAAAGCAGCATTAAAAGGGCTATAAACCTCACCTTTTTCCCTGGATTCTTCCACCACATCGGTGATTTCCGCTCCTATTAGATCAAAGAAATGGAGAAAGATTTCAATGGACCAACCATCTGGCCCAGGACTTTTCTCTTTTGCCATGGATTTTATTGTTGATTCCACTTCCTCCTTTGTTACCTGGCACTGAAGGTCCTCTGCTTCATCCTCCTCAAGGAACCTGGTGAAACATTGGGCGGTCCTTATTACCTCAGCAATTGTGGCCTCTCGAGGGTCAGTGAAAAGGTTTTGAAAATGTCTTTTCCCTAGCTCTGAGAGGGATTTTAAAGTCTGCACTTCCCTTCCTTCCTCATTTTTGAGAGCCCAAACGGTATTTGCAGACTTCCTCCCTTTGGCATAATTGTGAAAGAATTTGGTGTTTTCATCCCCAACCTTTAACCAAATTGCTCTGCTCTTTAGTCTCCATTCCTCCTCTTTAGCCAATAGAATTTGATTCTTGGTCTTCTCAAGGTGAAGAATTTTATCCTTGGAGGTCTGAGACTTGTATCCATCCTCTTCTATGCTTTTCATTTTTTTCAGCTCCTCACATACCTTGGACAAATCCTCATTCTGGGCTTCCTTTCTCGCTTTTGCCCAGCTTATGGTGGATTTCTTCAATCTTTTAAGGTTCTCCATAAACAGGAAACTTTTGTCCTCATGGGCATTTGCATCAGGGTGCTTCCATGTTTGCTTGAAGAGGGTAATATAAGAGTCATCATGTAACCAAGAAGAATTAAATTTAAAAGGAGCAGGAGGTTTGGGAGGAGGAATAGAGAGTTCTAAGTAAATAGGGAAATGGTCTGAGCATCCTCCTTCTTCAATCCATTGTCGGAACATAGGGATCAGAGATGCTAGCTCTTCATTAATGAGAAACCGGTCCAACCTTTTTGCCACTCTGGCATCCCCTGTTCTCTTGTTCCTCCAAGTTGGCTTCAATTTAAGCAGATTTATATCAATTAGATTGTTTACTGAGAACATGTTTAAGAAAAAGTCAGACATGGGGTCTTCTCTGGCCAAAGGGCCCCAGGCCTCCACTCTTCATATAGAGAAATTTAAATCCCCTCCCAGCACCAAGCTTTTATTCTGTAAGAAGGATTTTGACATCAAATCATTCCAGAAAGATGCCCTCTCTTGGCAGGGCCCATAAATATTGCAGATGGTGAGGGGAAAAGCAAGATCCGTAGACTGGACCTCCATTCCCATCGCCTATTTCGTCCCCCACTGATTCCTAGCTTTAAATCTTCTTTCCCTGTATCCTATTGCCAAACCTCCTGAGTGACCCTCAGAGTCAATAGCAAAAAATCTCCATCCAGGCATTAAGGCATTTAATGCAGATTCCACTTCAACTCCTTTACCAAGGGTCTCCTGAAGGAAGAGAATGTCTGTTTTGGAGTTTAAAAACATGTCCCGAATGGCCAGTTTTTTGGGCTTACTGGCTAGGCCCCTACAGTTCCAAGAGGTCAAAATCATTTTATAACCTCTTCCGGGGCCTGCGCTGCTCTAAGCGCCCCTGTAATAGACTGTTGTTTTCCATCTGCAACGTCAAATTTAGCTTTTATCTGGGCCATGGAGAGATTGGATTTTCGACCTCTTTTTTTCCTTGATTGGCTGTGTAAAGGAAGTGAACCAATACCACCTACAGACACGGAGGTAATGGGCTTGTTGTCTAGGGAGCGAAGGTTGTAAGGGCATGAGGGGAAGACTGTTGAGGGGCCAGGTTCCAGAGAGACGCCTTCACTATTCAGGTCTAGGGACGACATCGCAGCCGAGAGGTCTTCGATTCCGGGTCCATCGGGTTTTTCATCAGTTATTAATGTTCTATCAATATTATTTGAAAGATCATGCATACATGTATGAGACATGCCCAAACAAAGATCCATAGTATCAGAATTATGAAGAGGGGGAGAAGATGGATCAATGCACATACCCATTGCTCCATCGGAAGGCAGTGTCGACCCCTCAGGAAGCTCTGCTTTTGCCAACGGGATCTCCAGTACCAACTCTTTATTCTCGGCCGAGGGCACAAGATCCTGCAGTGCTGAGTCCGGCATTTTCTCCTTTTGTGTCGCGGACTCTGTAACTGTCGTTACCTTCTCTATAGATGGCTCCTTCCCTTGCGCAAGATGGTTAGGGTTATAATCCGACTCCCACTGCATGTTTACCCTTTGGTATCGTCGCCTGTGCCTACCAAGGGGGCATTCTTTGGCAAGTGCCCGTATTCATGGCACCTGTGGCACCTGAAGGGCAGGTATTCATAGTCCAATATCTATTCAAACACAAAATCCATGTATTGGAGATTGATCTTTTTTGCCAATCCTGCGACTGGTTTCAAGCAAACTAAAATCCATGCCATGGCTCTGTTCCAGGTTTCCTGGAAAGACATATCTGCTCCCAAATAGATGCCCAATCTATCCCCGATAGCTTTAAAAACAGATTCCGTCCATAGGAACGATGGCAGCCCCGGTGCCCTGACCCATACCGGAAAGGTACCTGTTTCTTCATGAACGACATCAAACAGAGGTGTCCATTTCTTCATGAGGACTGGAATGTTCCCTATAACCCAATTCCTTGCACACACCCAATCCGCTGCCTCTTTGTTCTTAAACCTGAGCATAAACCATCCTTTCGCTAAGGTTGATGCTTCAAAAACCCTTTCTTGGCCCGCCGACCAGTTCTTTTCTCCCCATTCTTGTATGAAGCCAGGAGAGAATTTCTTCCCTCATGCTCTACCCACCACTGTACATTCCGCCACCTCCAATGCTTCCTCAATGCTCACTTCCATACCCAGTACCAGATTCCCTTCCAGTTCTTGTTGACCAATAGGTCTCTGTTTTTTCCGCTTCTCCCCTTTTTTCTTCCCGCCGATGTCTTCCTCCGTTACCACCCTGTTTGTATTAGGCCCTTCCAGACTAGGGTTTGATTGATCGAATCCAGACTCAGGTCTATCAGGTAATGGGAAGTCCAGGGATTCCCTTAACAGAATTGCATGGGATGAGGGGGTTACCTGAAAGCTTGGGGCTTCTGCATGAGATGTCTTTGGAAGGTCCGAGGAAAAGTCAGACGCTTCTGGAAGCCGCCTTCCATTCCCCTTCGGCTCCCTCTGCTCTTTTCCAATGGACACCCTTGTTAATGCTGACAGTCTACCTGTCCTTTTTTCTCCCCCCCCGTTCTGCACTGGAAATGAAATTCACAATATCCTCTAAACCCCCAGATAAAACTGGGTCCACAGCAGGCGATTTCCCTTTGTCTCCTTGGCTCGAATGGCGATAAGCTGCATGCAGTGAATCCTTGACTGGCTTGGTCAACTGTTGAAGAACTTGGAGGTCTTGGTGCAGCAATGCATTCTCATCATAACCCTGAGTGAGTTGATAAAAAGATTGGTTGATCCTGAGCGCTTCCGGTGACAAAGAGCCGGATCTGAAATTCCCTGCGGCTCCAAAGTATCAGTCGACCTTTTTTGCTGTAGGGTCTTTGCCCCAAACCGACAGTATGTCGTCCATAACCAGGTCCAGGTCCATAATCTCATCGGGGTTAACCATGGTTACTATGCTTCTCAGGGTTGAAACGTGGAGACGGTTTTTTTCACAGCACAATAGTCAAAAGAAAATTGTTTTACAGTGGATTTTTTTAATCCATAAACCCAACTGTCTGCCTTGGGCTGAGTGTTACCTCCAGCTGCCCTTTCGCCTTTCACTGACTTCTGATACTCCCTGCGCGACGTACATTCGCCCACCGGATGTCCCTGCCAGGGTTTTCCCCTAACCCTAGATCAGTCAAGCTTAGGATCCGTCCAGAGGTTCCAGGATCGAACCCTTCGCGTCGTCATTGCCAAACCACGTCCATATTTGATGACTAAAACAAGAAAAATAGAGTAAAGCAAAGTCCCTCCATTTGATTTTTTCAGCTAGATAAGAATAATTGTTTATGTACATATAGAGATAAGTATTGTATTAATGTTCTTGAAAATAAATTAATTAATTACATGCACAAACAAATAACTACTAAGTTTGATATTTCTTGAAAATAAATAAGTTATTTGCATGCACAAAAATAGAACAATTATGTTGATATTTCTTAAAAATAATTAAGTTATTCACATGCACAAAACTAAAATAATTCTTGAAAATGAATTAAGTTATTTCATTTAAAATATTACAAAGGATGTTCTTATGATGCATATCTATTAAAATTTTAAAGAGAAATATTGGATTCTTAAAGAGAATATTTGTTTATGTGCATAGGAGTAACATCTAGTATATTTTATCTACTCGAAATGAATAAGTGATTTTACAAGTATGGGAAGCTTAAGTTGTGCATAAAGAAATAATTAACTTTTTTGAGAAAAAGTTCACATAAAACCTTTCCACAAAAGACAATTGGTTATGTTATTTGAGAGGAATTTCTTATTCATCCTATTCCTTGAGGAAATATTACAAGTTTGTTTAATTTGTGAAATGATAGGAAACTATTTTTTATTCAATGCATAATATCTACTGAGTTAACTAAATTTTGGAAAAAAGAATAATTAGTGTGTCAAGTTGCTTGGAAAATAAATATTTATATTTGTATGGAGGCAATAATTTTTTTATTAGAACTCTTAAAAAAGAAGAGAAGAGAAATAACATGTTTGTGTATGCATTATTGAATTAGGTTCTTGGAGAAGAAAACTAATAATCACATGTTTTACTGTGTTAGGATTAGTTTGGAAGATTATTTAGAGAAACATATACACTTGCATGCATGGAAAAATATAGTCTTGGTATTATATATCTGGAGAAAACGAAGGTACAATCACATAATATTGATTGTGTTAGCCTTTTTTTGGGAAAAATAATATGCAATTACACACCTAAAGGGATTAGCTATAGTATTAGCTTCCTTTTGGGAGAAGATTATGTATAGCTATTAGGATGAATCTTTTGGTAAGAAGAAAATGTCTCTTTGCATGCATGAAAGAATAAATATTATCTGTTTGATCCTTTGGAAAAGAAATGTGTTATTTCCATGCAAGATTTAGTTAGTTTCTCTTAGAAAGAAATATATATTTCACATGCAAGAAGAAAAAACTATCATATCATTTTCTATTGGAGAGGACAAGTAGTTGCATGAAAGAAATTATAGCTATTACGTTAACTTTGTTTGAAATAGAGCTTAGATTGTTATATAACATAGTTACTGATCAAACAGGAACTATTACCTCAAAATGGGTACTCGAGCCCAAAAATCCCAAAAAAATATGAAAAAAAAACTCAAAAATAAAAAGTGTTAATTCTGCATCACCATTTTTCTCATAGTAAATTTTCAATATTTTTTAAAAATAATAGTAAAAAACAATCAAAGTCATTCTGTTTGGTGTAAAAAACACCTTGAAATCGAAAGGTGTTGATGTTGAAATAATGTTTTTTTAGGGTACAATTTCAACATTTTTTAATAATGACATTAAAAATAAAATATCATCACTCTGAAAAACTTTAAATTTCCAATGATTTTCAAGCATAACATCAACGGTAAAATATCACCTATTTGCAAAGCCTTAAAATTGCAATGGTTTTTAAGCATGACATTAAATTTAAAATATCACTTCTTTGAAAAACCTTAAAATACCAACAATTTTCAAGAATGGTGCTAAGAAAAAATATTTATAATTGTTTTCAACCATAACATTAAATGTAAAATATCACGATTTTGAAAAAACATTAAAATTTTGAAAAATTTTCAACCATGGAATTAAAACCATAGAGTGACTACAAAAGTATTTTAAAATTTCAAAATATTTCAAGCATGACGTTAGGGAAAAATTTTATGACTAAAAATACTTAAAAAATGAACACCTGAATGAAAGAGTTATTATACCAAGAGTAATTTTTTTAGATGCTAAATGTATAACAATTTTGAAATATTAGCCTAAGACAACTTGATACATTGCAAAAATAAATAAAAATCAACTATCAAATTGGCATGCAGTGTAGGTGAGCTCAACCCATTGTAATGAAAACTTAAAAACCAACCATGAAATTAACACACTGTGGGGTAGACTCGATTCATTATAACGAAAAATTTAAAGCCAACTATCAAATTACACATAATGTGGTCAGGATGTTAGCCAAGCATCGACACAGACCCTACAA
>APFE030033859.1:120123-133910 GCA_000404065.3 Pinus taeda
TAGATTTATGAATATTAATATGGAACATTAATAATATTAATATTAAAATTTCATATTAACATTTAATAGTAAACATTAAATTTTATTATCGAATTTTATTGATTTCATTGATTTTAATATTAATATTAAAGTTGAATTTTAACATTAACCTTTAATTTGGTTGTGTAGTATATCAACCACATTTATGATTGTGTTTGTGTTAGTTAAAATACTTTTTATTTTTTGTAAGGAGAAGAGCAAAGTTCATGGTTGTAGAAGGGCTATTCAGACGAAGATTTTGTGACATCAAATCTCTTCCGTTAGTTTTGAAAACAAATAAAAGTCAACCTTGCTCCATCTGCCCGGAGTTTAAAAAAAAATGCCTTCCCCAAATAATATAAATATAACGAAGTAAGAAACCTTTATATTATAAATGTATGAAAAACAACTAAACTGTACATATGAGTTCCGTAAGCATTTGTACCATAACATCAAATTCGTAAATGTGATTGATAAACATTGATACGTATATATGAATCACATGCACAACATACATTAAATATTAATGTTGAAATTAAATTTTGAATATTTATATTAAATTCAAGAAAATTTGAAATTAAAATATTAAAACGAAAAAATTCATAAGGTTTTTAAACATTAGATTTAATTTTTATTTATAAAGTTTATATGAGTAATAAAAATACTTTATAAAATTATATTATGCATCAATACATATCATAAAAATTTAATTTAAGGTTTTTTTGGTTTAAATGGCAAGATTTGCTTAAAAATAAATTTGATAATTGCGAGCAACCATTTTATTTTATAAGTATTGTTTTTCAAATTTATTCATGTTAATTTAATATTTTGTAATTTTTTTTATAAAAACTTCAAATAACCTTTAAAATGAAATTACAAGATATAAAATTTGTCAAAAAGGGTGAAAACGTGAAGTTAGGTTACACTTTTGTGAGAAATGCCATCAAAAAATTCAAAATCTCAATTTATTTGCGGAACAATTTTTTTTTGGCCAAATTTCCTAAATTTATTCAGCGAAACTATTATACAAGCGTTCAGTCGAAATTTTGGCCATTTAGACTAACGTCAATTGTTAAATGGAACATTAGCTAGAGTTAAAAAGATAGGCAAAAAATAGTTCAGTTGAACTATGTTTTTCAAACAAATTATTTATTCAGCCGAAAAATATATATATATATATATATATATATATATATAATATATATATATTTATTTATAGATATATATATTATATATATATATATATTATATATATATATATATGCTGGGCGAGACCCTGTAGCGAATTTTTCTACTTTGTTCATTGTTAACTGTGGTCTGTTGAGCCGAGCGCTTTTACCAAGTCTATGGTTTGTGGTCTATTGAGCTGAGTCAATGCTGAGCATTGTGAGGTTCGTTCGTTTTTTTCATAATTTAATTTCTCGGAGCCGAGCACTGTGAGGTTTGTTCATTTCATTCGTAATTTAATTTGTTTTATACATGAATTTTTTAATTCAAATTTTTTTATAATGTTTTTTGTTCTTTTACAGCGTGACACTAGAGGAATTTTGGTTGGTTCCACTCGTCACTAAAAGTTTTCTCGGCCTCCTCATCTAGCCTCTTATCCAGATGAGGTAAGTCGCCCAAGGCTCCTTTCTTTGGTAAAAAAATAAAATCAATAGATAATTATAAGGACAATGATTTTAGCTATGTGCCTGTGTCAAAATGCTTAGAAATTATTTTATATCCAGCACCTTAACTATATAACTGTGTAGAAATGGTTTTACCACCCAAAAAAAACTTGACTTAAGGGGAATTCTAATTACATTCTTACCTCAAAGAACTAATGGGGATACAAAGAGAACACTGTACATGATAGTAACTTACCTACCTTTCCAATCTTACAAACTCTATACCCACTTTCGACATCAACCTCAGTCTGAAATGGCCATGTAAACAAAATTAAAATTAGAATAATTAAATATCATTTAAAGAGACATACACAATATCAAGGTATCTCTTTAACCATTACATGAATTCTAGATTATCTAGTGTTAGCATGACTGAATCTTGGTAGGGGAAGGCTCTCCTAAAAGTGTTAAGCCAAATACTACCATTCCTGCAAAAAGAATGAGTAATTGTCAGCCTCATTACAACTCCAAAACTAGAAGAACATTGCACTCAAATGTTTGTTTAATAAATTGGATTCTGTTCCAGAGAATTTGATTAAGTCTTAACTATCCAAGAAGATGTTGAGTTATCGTATCCATGCTAGATTCTACTCTTGGCCATATGGAGGAACATATGGAACAAATCCAAAAGCAAGTGAAATCCAAAAGCCCTTCCCTATGTGAACAACCTAATCTAGAGAAGAAGCTTACTTCCTTCCCCTCCCCAAGTGTAAGAAAAGAAGGTATAGGTTGTGTAAATGGGATTGGCAGTCATTCCAACAATGACATTCTTAATTTCACTTTCAAATCATTGAAAATAAACCCTAAAATATACGTCTAGTTTCTGCACATCAAGGGCAATATCAAGTGGAACTAGAGTAATAAAATCAGAGACTTTCCTTTGAAACTTATGGATTTTATTTCCATATCAGTACTTTCTGAATATATCAAATTTGTGTACCTTCTCTAGCATTTCTAGGATTTTTACCAGCTTAATGCCTTCTTGTAGGACAACATGAAAGTCTTTGAACTCATTATCTCTGTATGGTGATGTATCTAAATATTCTTGGAAATTTTATCAATGGTAGGCTTTACAAACAAGAGCTTTTCCTTGAGTTATTTACCCCATGTTTTGTTGGAAGCAATGATTTTAACCACTCCTAGCAACTCCGTCAATGCTACCTTAATTAGTGCACGAGTAGCAAGATCAACTAGTGGTGAATAAATCCTCAATTCCATAAATCAGACACTGAGTGATCAAGCATTTGATAACGGAAATCTGAGCTTGCTCTGAGGTAAGTGAATCATGAAATGAGAAAGAAATGAGATGGGATTGATGTATTATAGGAGGAAAACTGACACACTCATGTTTGAAAGGAATTTATCATTCATTTTAATATTTTTTAATGTCATAGGGTGTCTTTAACGTTAAATATGCTTTAAAATTTATAGAGTTTGAATGATGTCTTAGTGCTTTTAAAATGGTGTACAAACGTGGCGAAGAGAAAACAATTTTGAAGCTAACATTCAAAAATAGATTTGTGAGTTCATTCACATCAATCATCACATTTAAAACATTCGTGCTCAAAGGTTGAGTAACTAGGTAGCTTTAAATAACTACAAGTAGTTGAAAATTTATAGGTAATTAGAACAATATAATAGTAATTTAGAGGTATATTTTTCTACAACAAAGTTAGCTCAAGTTTGTTGGGAAGTCTATTAGGATAGTTTAATTTCCTTAAAAATGGTTTTCTTTCAATGTTTTCATGAAATTTGAATGTACAAGGATTAGTCTCACACATATCAATTAGTATATTTCTCATGAAAATTGAATGTATAAATATTAAACCCACACATACCACTTAATCTATATCTTATAGTTATTTTTAAAAAATTGAAGTAATTAAAATATCATATAAAGAGACATAAAAAGATTTCAAATTATAATATAAAGCTTGTTCTACCTTGATTTATCTCGTAGAACAACCTTGATGTTTGTTGGTAACATAATTTTCTTGCTTTTGTTGTTGTATGTTCATTTTTGTTACCTTTTTCATTATGTGTAACTCACATTGCTTGGAAAGTGGTTCTTATTCACTTTCTAGGATGAGGAAAAATACACTTAATTGAAGATTCTTGTACTCTCTCTTTTCAAGTGGTAGTTTTTTTTGAGATACATCTTTTTCATTTCTATTTTGTTGGGTGCATGAGATTGAAGCTAATTACAGTGTTGCCATTACTTTGTCATTTATTTTTGGTGTTTTAATTTTAATGTTATTGGGTTACTAATTAGAGTGTTGGCATTTCTTTGTCATCTATTTTTGTTGTTTTCATTTTAATATTATTGGCTTGATTGGTTCTACCTTGATTTATCTTGTAGAACAACCTTGATGCTTCTTGGTAACATACTTTCCTTGCTTCTGTTGTTAAATGTTCATTGATGTTTCGTTTTTCATTTTGTGTAATTCACTTCAATATTCCCTATTTTATTGCAACATGGGTCTTATTAGCTTCATAAGATGATGAAGAATAGACTAAATTGAACGTTCTTGTACTTTCTCTCTTAAAGTAGTAGTTTCTTTCTGAGATATATCTTTTTCATTTTTATTTTGTTGGGTGCATGAGATTGAAGCTAATTAGAGCATTGGCATTGCTTTGTCATCTATTTTTGGTGTTCTGATTTTAAAGTTATTGAGTTTCTAATTAGACAGTTGGCACTGCTTTGTCATCTATTTTTGGTGTTTTAATTTTAATGTTATTGGGTTGAATTGTTCTACCTTGATTTATCTCATAGAGATATAGTCCAAGTGCACCAAAGCGCTCTGAAGAGAATCTCTACGATTGTCAGGAGCCCCTACTTGATCAAAATGTTCTATTCTAAGAATATGGGCATATGATGCAGTACCAAAGAACTAGAAATGATGCACCTATTACTAATGCCAGTATCATATCCCCATCTTCTTAGCACATAACATTTTAATCAACAAAATGGAAAATTTGATCAACGAAGAGGATACCAATGAAAAAGAAGATGATATGATAGCCATTGAACAACCTTGATGCTTCTTGGTAACATATTTTCCATGCTTCCTTTGTTATATGTTCAATTATGTTTCCTTTTTAATTATGTGTAATTCACATTGCTTCCCTATTTGCTTGGAACATGTGTCTTTTTGGCTTCCTAATATGAGGCAAAATACACTTAATTGAAGGTTCTTGTACTTGCTCTTTTAAATTAGTATTTTCTTTTTGAGATACATATTTTTCATTTCTATTTTGTTGGGTGCATGAGATTGAAGATAATTAGAGTGTCACCATTGCTTTGCCATCTATTTTTTGTGTTTTAATTTTAATATTATTGGGTTGCTAATTAGAGTGTTTGCATTGCTTTGTCATCCATTTTTGGTGCTTTAATTTTAGTGTTATTGGGTTGAATTGTTCTACCTTGATTTATCTTGTAGAACAACCTTGATGCTTCTTGGTAAAATTCCTTGCTTTTGTTGTTATATACTCATTTAAGTTTCATTTTTCATTATGTGTAATTCACTTTTCTTCCCTATTTGCTTGGAACATCGATATTATTAGCTTCCTATTATGAGGCAGAATACACTCAATTAAAGGTTATTTTACTTTCTCTTTTAAAGTAGTAGTTTCTTTTTGAGATACATCTTTTTCATTTCTATTTTGTTGGGTGCATGCGATTGAAGATAATTAGAGCATTGGCATTGCTTTGCCATATTTTTTTTTGTTTTAATGTTAATATTATTGGGTTTCTAATTAGAGCGTTGGAATTTATTTGTCATCTATTTTTGGTGTTTTAATTTTAATTTTATTGGGTTGACTTGTTCTACCATTATTTATCTCGTAGAAAAACCTTGATGCTTCTTAGTAACATATGTTCCTTACTTCTGTTGTTATATGTTCATTTATGTTTCCTTTTAATTATGTGTAATTCACTTTTCTTCCCTATTTACTTGGAACATGGGTCGTATTACCTTCATGATATGAGGCATAATACACTTAATTGAAGGTTCTTGTACTTTCTCTTTTCAATTAGTAGCCTCTTTTTGAGATACATATTTTTCGTTATGTTTTGTTGGGTGCATGATATTAAAGCTAATTAGAGTGTTTGCATTGTTTTGTCATCTATTTTTGGTGCTTTAATTTTAATGTTATTGGGTTGCTAATTAGAGTGTTGGCATTGATTTATCATCTATTTTTGGTATTTTCATTTTAATGTTTGGGGTTTGACTTGTTCTACCTTGATTTATCTCATAGAACAACCTTGATGCTTCTTGGTAACATAATTTCCTTGCTTTTGTTATTATATATTTATTTATGTTTCCTTTTTCATTATGTGTAATTCACTTTTCTTCCCTATTTGCTTGGAACATGGGTCTATTAGCTTCCTAAGATGAGACATAATACACTCAATCGAAGGTTCTTGTACTTTCTCTTTTCAAGTAGTAGTTTCCTTTTTAGATAAATATTTTTCATTTCTATTTTGTTGGGTGAATGAGATTGAAGCTAATTAGAGTGTTGGCATTGCTTTTTTATCTATTTTTTGTGTTTTATCTTTAATATTATTGGGCTACTAATTACAGTGTTGGCATTGTTTTTCATCTATTTTTGGTGCTTTAATTTTAATGTTATTGGGTTGACTTGTTATACCTAAATTTATCTTATAGAACAGCCGTGATCTTCTTGGTAACATACTTTCCTTTATTTTGTTATTATATGTTCATTGATGTTTCCTTTTTCATTATGTGTAATTAACTTTTCTTCCTTATTTTCTTGGAACATGGATCTTATTAGCTTCCTAAGATGTGGTAGAATACACTTAATTGAAGGTTCTTGTACTTTCTCTTTTCAAGTAGAAGTTTCTTTTTGAGATACATTTTATTCATCTATATTTTATTGGGTGCATGAGATTAAATCTAATTGCAATGTTTCCATTGCTTTTTCATCTATACTTAGTGTTGTAATTTTAATGTTTATGTTTTGATTTTAAGAATTCAATATAAATATTAAATTTACTAGAATGAAACTGGGTCTATCATTTTTCATTTTTTTTTTTTCTCTTTCCTAGACCCCTTTAGGCCATATAAATAAACATGTATTATAGTTTTAGTAAGAAAAATTTATGAAAAGGTAATATACGTGTTAAGTTTACTATAATAAAATTGGACTATCATTTTTTATTTGTTTTTTCCTTTGTTAGCTATAGTTTTTAAAGAAGCATATAAATAGACCCATGTATGGCATATAAATAAACATATATTATAACTTTAATAAACAAATATTATAAAAAGGAAAAATAAGCGTTAAATTTCCAAGAATGAAAAAATAAATAAAATTAAGAAATACTTTCAAAATTGGGTGATTTGAAGTTAAGTTGAATTAGAAAGATTTGTATCTGTTGAATGAACATAAAGATAAATTAGTAAATACTTTCAACCTTCACTTGGCTTGAATCTAAGTTGAATGAATTAGAGATTTGTAGTTGAGTTGAATTAGAGATCTCTAGTTGTTTTCTTCCTGTAATTCTCCAACCATCCAACCAAGTAGAAACAACCTTTCTTGCTACCTAGCCTTCAAACATATTTTTCTAAACAGTGATCTTTTGCACAACCTAACAATACATGTATGAATATATTAAATTCATTTTTATGAATTTATTTTTTACAGGAATCCAAAAACCCATTAAACGTGGTCGAAAAATGGACATTATGCATATAACTTTCTTGTTATCCCAATCCAGGGCAAGCACTGATTACTTATGCACTATGAAATATTGTGACAAACAAAGTCATCCAAAAGAAAAGGAATGTATGTGGAATAAAAACAAATAATGAAGCATATTATATTGCATTGATAGAAGGCTTAATAATAATTAGGGAATATGGATCCAATGGAATTGTAGTTTTTATGAATTCTGAATTTGTGCGCAACCAGATGAAAGGGATGTACCAAGTTAAAAGAGAGAGGTTAAAACAACTACATGGAGAAGCAAAAAATATTGTCAATCTATTTCAATCATTTAGAATAATATATTGTGAAAATGTTAATAGGTTGTCTAGTGATCTATTGTATGGGGCAATTCCAATTCAATATTTGTGTGTGAAAGATGAATTAGTGTTAAGAAGTTATCCATCAATATTTATTGATGGACATTGTAAAATATCTTCGATATGTGTGTGTTTTTTAGTTATCAATGTGTCATTTTTAATGACCATGTGTTTTTTTCAATTGTATACCAAGTGTGCCCCCACTATGAAGCACAACATCATGAACTTGACATGTTTTAGAAAATTTTGTATTTAATTTTCAAAATGTGTGTGCTTCAAAATTTTTGTTTTTAGTTTTGAGTATATTTTAAATGAAGAGCTTCAAATTATTATATTAATTTTTTAAATACCTTCAATGTTTTTAAATAGAAATTTCAAGATCTTAAAATGCATGATATAATTTCAAGGGTTACATCAATTAAATGCATGAGGTAACTTCAAGGGTTATATCAATTTTCTGAATTCTTAATCTTTTTAAATAGAAATTTCAAGGTTTTTAAATGCATGAAGGAACTTCAAGGGCTACAACAATTTTCTGAATTTTTGAGCTTTTTAAATAGAAATTTTAAAAAGAATTGTAAACGTGTGAGGTAACTTTTTAAATATCATCCATCTGTATATCTATAGATATCCATATCACAACTGAGCATTTTCCACATGATGAGGTGATCATCAATAGAGTCTCATGCATCTACTAGAGCGGTAGGTCGAGGTCATGGATTAAAGAGAATGTCAAATGAATCGAGGGAGGTCCATCATTCACATCGTGGCATTTATTATATATATCTATATATATGTGTGTGTTTGTGTGTGTGTGTTTGCCTAAATGATAAATAAGTAGAATCATATGTATGTACACATAAATATTGAATTTATTTTCTATTTCACAATGTTGTCATGTGAGGGTGGTCAATATTCTTCGAGTGGTCATCAAACTCAGGGTGGTCAACATTCTTCGGGTGGTCATCAATCTCAAGGTGGTTAACGCCATTATGGTAAATTATATAAAAAAAAATTATGTTAAAACAAATTTGTATATGTAAATGAATTGTATGTACATATGCATTTACATGTCTATCTTGCATACATCTATGAATACATTTGTTCAAATGCTTTTTTATTTATGTAATTTTATACATTGATCCAGAGGGTGAAAATGTTGGTTGAAGTAGATGTAGGTGAAGCTAGAAAGTTCAAGAAGAAGGCCAAACACCAACTGCCATTTATCCCTCTGATATTTTGGATGAGCTTCCTTGGGAGACAAACCTCTAAAAATGTAGATTACAAAGGTGAAAAACTCATTATTCTAAATTGTGGAAAGATCTTGGGAGTTTGAAGCTCCTTGCAAAGAGTAGATAAAACTTAGAAATAGTTGTGCACTCTCTAATATTATTTCTTGATATTTATGAGAATCTTGGGCCAACCACAGATTCATTTATAGATTTGATGAGGCATAGAAAGGAAGCATTAATGGGTCCTGATAAATGGGTCGAGGTTAATAAAAGGGTTACAAAAGAAGATACAAAACCTATATTTAATTTCAAAGAAGGGCAAAAAATAAAGATGCTTAAGGTGCAATATTTCAAGCACCCTGACATAGCTAGCCATTTGTGTGATACATTCCTTGCATCATATGGAAAGCTTCTGTGGAATGATGAGGTTCCAGTTTATTTTGCAAAATTATTTTATGCAGAACTTTTTTGGGTATGAACTCCAATTATAATGACCTTCCATATAAATATTATGGTACTGGGAAATAGCAGTTAAATGATCATAAAGGTACATTATGTGATACTGAATTGCCTCGACATCAGCCATCTTTGGTATGCCAACCTCCTCATCTGGTAACTTTGCGGTCAAAAGTAGATGCCACCTCTCAAATTATTTGAGAAGGAAGGGATTCCATTATAGACAACATACAGAGTGCATTGATTGGAATTGATATCGATCTAAGTCAGTAAAGAGAATAAGATGATGTATGTGCTAATTTTGTATATAAAATAGATGAGGAGATAGATAATATGAATATTGAGGAGCTTAAAGCATATAGAAAGGAATTTCTTAATGGTTAGCAAGAGCTAATTATTCATGAAGAAGAGGGTGTGGGAGGGCTATGTGTTAATGGTTAGGGTGGATATTTTAATGTAATGTTTAATGTATGTGTTAATGCCAATTCACTTACAGTTTGTTATTTTTTAGATATAATCTAATACAATTGTATTATATGTTCACCATTTGCAGTTAACTCATTTGTTGAATGAAATTTTTTATAATTTCACGGCCTCAAGTTTGGGTTCCAATGACGATATTTTAGGAGATGTTAGTTTTGTTTAAGAGTTGATGTTGATCCAGTTATTATTCTACTTTTATTATATTGGTATATTGTGAGGACATATTTTTAAAATAAATAATTATGTATATATAATTAAATGTTAACATATTCTGATTTCGACCAATGTTTTGGACATATCGCCACCCTCTTCCTCCCTATTAGGAGATGTTCCATAAGTATTGAATATTTCACTTATGTTTTGTTATAAATTGAAGTGCAAGTCTCATTAAAAAATAATCTATAGATTTATCTTATATTTTTAAAATTTTGGAATTTTGGGTTTGGGGAGATGATTTCCATTGTCCAAGAACTTTAGCAATGGATTCAAAAATGGGAATAGCATCATATAAACAATTTGAAAAAGTTGTGTAACAATTTTTTTAATATTGTGAGTTTATGCATTTTCATACATGCAATTTAAAATTTATAATATATACATGTACATGTATTGTATAGGGCATCCAGGAGGGCACAATGCAAGGCAAACACCAAAAGGGCACAGTGGAAGGGGAACACCATGAGGTATTGCATGGAATTTGAAACTTTTTATTAAAAAAAAAGATTTTTTTTTTGATGATCTTACATTCTAATTTAATTTTAAAACATTAAAATTTAAGCTTAAGGTACATAATCTTATGCATATATGCAATTACACATGTTTTGCACAACACTCATAATTCAAATGAGAGCACAAGGAGGTTGATAGATCATATCTTTGAGCAAGATTTTCTAAGTTGGTGCAACTTTTTATTTGACAGACTTTTAATGTTATATTTACTTTTATCATGACATAAATTTGGGACATATTTAAAGTAAAAATCTTTATTATGAATTGATATATGTCATTATTTGACAACTTTTTATTACATATTTTAAAATTTTGGACATATTTTAAATCTTGAGCTCTTTATTATGATTTAATACATGCTAATTTTGGAGTTTATGTGCATTTTGCATGGTACAATTTGCATGATGTATGGTTTCATGCTTAAAACTTGGTTTTACATATTTAAGTTCATGAATATGTAGCAATGAAAGTAAATTTGCATTTAGTTGGTACATTTTGCATTCAATCATTCCTATAAGGTTAGTAGATGATTCCTAGGTTTTTTTAAATTTGTTTTGTTTTGACTTATTTAAAATGGATCTATTAAAATTGCAAATTAGAAAATGTGAGGTCTACATTTTTCATTTGAATGAATTTTATAATTCGATGTAGATGTCTAAAACAATGATAACTTAAAAATGTTTTATAAAATATGGTATGTACATTTTACATTCATGTATAGAAAGGCTATTTTGGATGTCGGTTGATAGTTAAATTTTAATATAAAGCTGTTTGAATGAACATTTACATAACTTAGATAAAATTGCATTATAAAACATGGTCCACAATTTTCATGATGCATGCATGGTTTGATGCTCTTAAATGTTTTACAAATTTTCATTGAGTTGGTAAATTTTGCATTCAATCATTCCTATAATGTTAGTAGATGATTCTTAGGCTTTTTTTAAAGTTGTTTTGTCAAGTTATTTGAAATGAATCTAATAAAATTGCATTTGAACGAATCTTATAATTCGGCGTAAATGTCTAAAACAATGATAACTTAAAATTGCATTTTAAAATATGGTATGTACATTTTGCATTCATGTATAAAAAGGCTACTATGGAGGTCGGTTAATAGTTAACTTTTAATATAAAGTTGTTTGAATGCACATTTACATAAGTTAGATAAAATTGCATTATAAAACATGGCCTACAATTCGCATGATCCATGCATGGTTTCATGCTTTTAAATGTTTTACATGTAATTTAAGTTCATGAATATGTAGAAATGAGAGTAAATTTGCATTTAGTTGGTACATTTTACATTCACTGATGGGACCAGAACTTGAGCTTGTGGGTTAACAATTCTTAAGTGATAATTAACAAATGAATAACAATCACTACAATTTTGATTAACACTAAACAAATGATTAGTGTAGATATTTGTTTTTGCTTGATGGCGGGTTTAATTTTGTGTAAAATGGTAGGTGAGAGGACACTTGTCCTTTCTCTCGGTCTTCACACTCCTGCACTTCGACTATACTCCTTTACCCCACATTCATTCACCACTTTGGCACTTGGCCTTGCTCTGCTCATGGCGATGGTTTTCTGTTAGTTTGTCTACCACTGCGTTGAGGGTTATCGATGGTATTCGTTCCACAACTGGGTTCTTCTGCCAGTGAATTGGCATCTTCACTTGCCCTTCCTGCTATGCTGCTTGGTTGGTTTCCCCTAGGTTTTGTGTTGATGGCTCTGCTGGTTTTCTTAGAGGGTTTCGTCTACCCTAAAACTATTTGGTTCTCTATATGCCTTCACTGTACATTTATTTTTTTTCTTGCTAGTTCATGCTTCTAGTTAACTGAGGTTTTCTCTGCATTGTCTTCTTATAGGTTGTGGTCACAAGGGACCGGTTCCTCAGCTCTGCTTAACAAGGTAAGCCCTTTGTTCTCTGATACATTTCTTTTCCTCACCTTTTCGTTTTTACTAAGGGTGGTTTCTCCTTTTGAGTAGGGGTTCCCCTCTATGGCTACGACCTGGTTGTGGTTTCTTTGAGATGACACTGACCACTCTTCCAGTAAGTTTACAAACCCTCCTTCCTCCTATTATTTGCTTTTCTCCCTCAAGTTCTATGAGCTCAACTTCTAACACACTTAGTTGGTTGTGACTGCATGTGGTTGGTGGATTGAGACAACCGCTTCTGCGACTGTCGCCGTTTGGTGAATCCAGTAGGGTCACTCCTCATCACTCTTATATGTCTCGGTTTTATTTCGTTTGATTGTGGTTCCAGAACGTTGGTTTCTGGTAGTTTTTGGGCTCTGAGAGCCTTTCTCTCTGGTTGTTGTTGGCCACCTTTGGCTATGCTCCTTGTATTTTGTTTATATTTTTCTTGGCAGTCCTGTATATTGTGAGGGTTTCAAACCCTGGAACTGTAGTGGGTGGTCTTTGACGAGACTCGTCCCAACTCAACAATGGCTATTCATATATCTTTTTTTTTGTAACTTCAACTTCTGCTTGTCTATTAATGAAAAGAGGAAAAACTCTTGGTTGTATGGCTATGGGTTACTTGAATATACTATGCAATTATATTTAAGCTAAGAATGTCAATTCTGTAGAGGCTTCTCTGTGTTGTTTGTCCATCCTTCGTAGGCTTGGAATTTGATTGTTGTCTGGAACTTTATTTTCACTCTTTTCTTGTAGAACTCAACTCCTTGTTTTGGAAGAGGAAAAGAAAAAAACACTCCACTTTGTTTTCTATCAATGCACACTGTAATTATATCGAAGGGTCTCACAGTTGCTATCAATGAATTCATAAATCTATCCTGGTCAATATACATAGTAACTTCATAGAAAGGAATAATCGTTAAGTATAAATGAAATTCATCTCTCTATTTTGTTAAATGCACAGTAGTTAAATGGAAAGAGAAATAATGGAGGTTGTAAGTAGATATAGATGGTTTGCATAGAATGAAATTCTTATTTACTTTCTTCTATTTTGTCTCTCACATACCAACCCTTCAAAATATGATTTTCCTTGTAGAATTGAGGCTTCTGTGATCAGTCATGTTTATAAGAAGAGCTTCAGCGTAAATCACATGATAAAGACCTTTGTCGACGCGTTTCGAACCAACCAGTGTGGTTCATCGTCAGGACAAGTTGAAGCAACAGATCCAGCC